>BLSH010488835.1:96760-119915 GCA_018402905.1 Glandirana rugosa | reverse complement strand
TCAGATTGTGGGATCGTACACAACGCTCAGATTGTGGGAGTAATTTGAGATTTCACATACTGCTGCTTTGAGTGATCTGACTGCACTAGGTAGAGGGACAGATTATTGTTCAAAAATCATCTCCTAGTTCTAAAAGGAGAGGTTTTAGCTGCAGCTGTAAGTGACACATTATTGTTCAAAAATCATCTCCTAGTTTATTTGATTTTAATTTATTTTCCCTATCCCCATTTTTTGTAGGGCACTTGCCCCACTCTTATCCCAATTTTACTTCCTTTTGCAGCCCTCTAGCACTTGCCAGGACTTTGTTACAGCCATTTTTGTGCCTTAAAGTTCGGGTCCCCATTGACTTCAATGGGGTTCTGGGTCCGGGATAACGTTCGGACAACGTTCGGATGCCGAACCCGGACTTTTTCCCAAAGTTCGGACGGACCCGCAGAACCTAAACGTCCAGGTGTTCGCTCAACTCTACTAAAGAGGTCTTAACAGATCAGGGCACCCTGTTTATGTCCTGGGTAACCAAGGAATTGTGCAAGTTGTATAAAATTTCCCATCTCCATACCTCAGTCTACCACCTCCAAACTGATGGACTTATGGAGAGGTTTAATAAAACGCTCAAATGCTTTTTAAAAAATGTAGTGGAAAAAGATGGGGAGATTGGGATATGTTGCTGCCGTATCTCATGTTTGCCATATGAGAGGTTCCGTGGGCGTCTATGGGGTACTCCCCATTTGAACTCTTGTATGGTAGACATCCCCGGGGATTGTTAGATGTCTCCAAAGAAATGCGGGAAGGGGAGGTCACCCCGTCATCGAGCATATTTCCTTGATGCAGGATCAAATTGCATCTGTCCTGCCCCTGGTATGAGAACATATGGAGTGAGCCCAGGAGGCTCAGAGAAAGGTTTATAATCGGGGTGCTAAGACCCGAACTTTCAACCCCCGGGATAGAGTACTGGAGCTGGTCCCCACTGTTCAAAGTAAATTCCTCCTAAAGTGGCAGGGTCCGTTTGAGACTAAGGAAAGAGTAGGGGAAGTAAACTACAAAGTTTACCAGGGAAAAGGAAGCCCAAACAAATCTATCATGTTAACGTCTTAAAACCATGGAAGGACAGAGGGGCTTTGTTGGCCGTACCACCTCTTCAAATAGATAGGGTACCCATAACACCGGACGTTCCCCTGACGAAATACTTGTCAGTAGCCCAACAACAGGATGTTAAAGAGTTCTTAAACAAAAATAGAGACTTTTTCTCCCTTTTGCCCCGACTGATCACAGTGATTTAACATGACATAATTACAGAGCCAGGTGTTCACGTAAATGTGAAGCCTTATAGAATACCTGAGGCTAGGCGTGATGCAGTAGCAAAGGAGATATAGAACATGTTAGACTTGGATGTGATAGAGGAGTCCCACGGTGACTGGTTGAACCCCATAGTGCTGGTCCCAAAGCCCGATGGCAATATCCAGTTCTCTAATGACTTTAGAAGACTGAATAGCTGATCCAAGTTTGATGCGTACCCGATGCCTCGGGTCGACAAACTTGTGGATCGTTTGGGAGGGGCCTGGTACATAACAACCCGGGGACCAACAAACTAGAGACAATCCAAAAGTGGCCCCAACCCCTAACTAAAAAGCAGGTGCGTACATTCCTGGGGATCACGGGATACCTGACTTTGCCACCATTGCCGTTCCCCTGACGGACCTGACAAGCCCGACATCGTATAGAGAGGTATCCTGCTCTGTATTAGTTTAGAGTTGGACGGCAAGGTTTTAGTTTTTGCTATTTCTGTTTATTTTATGACCTGCAACCTTTACCAAATAAAACTGGCAACCTGACAGATTTTAAGAAAGTGCCTACAAACCTGCCTTCTTCCCAGGAAAGGTGATCCACACAAGCTAATCTCCCACAGTGGTTATAGCGATTATTAGAGGTGCATACATTTGGGAAATTGAGTTATGGGAAAAGGATAGGGGCTTTTTGGGCATGTTATAATTTTGTACTTGGTGCCAAAAAAGTAAGATTGATCATAACGTTTACCTTAACCACTTGCCTACCGCCCACCGTCAAATGACGTCGGAGCGGTGAGGCTCTTGTTTTGGGACGACGTCATATGACGTCGCCCCTTTAAGCCCGGATTGCGCGCGATTGGGCACGCGCATCCCGCGTCACCGACGGGGGTGAACAGCCATATGCCATGGCTGTTTACCATGTGATCGGCCGTGACGAAGTCACAAATGGCACTTCCCCCATTCGCACGGCGCATGCAGGCGATCGGGAGCGTGCTGTGCGTGTGCGTCGGTATGGCGTGTTCCCAGGGAACACTGCCTGTCACCGAAACTGGTATCAGCCACTGGCCAGCGGCTGTTACCTTGTGATCGGCTGTGATCTACTTCACAGCCGATCACATGTAATGTAAACAGAGCGGTAACTCACTGTTACCAGCTCTTCTCTCCTCACATAGTTTCTAGTGTGAGGAGAGAAGAGCTAGGATCAGTGAGTTACTGATCTGTATAGTAAAAACACACCCTGTCACATCCCCCCTGCCCCCCCATGCACCTGTCACCCAACAGTCACCCCATATGCCCCCATAAAGTGCACCTGTCATCTTAAAGTGTACCTATCATCATAAAGTGTACCTGTCATCAGACTGCCATTATATAGTGCACCTGTCACCCATCACCTGTCAGTGACCGTGTCCTGTCACCTGTCGCCCATCAGTGACCGTGGCCTGTCACCCGTCAGTCACTATGGCATGTCACCCGTCAGTGACCATGGCGTGTCACCCGTCAGTGACCATGGCGTGTCACCTGTCACCCGTCAGTGACCGCAGTGTGTCACCCGTCACCTGTCAGTGACCATGGCGTGTCACCCATCACCCGTCAGTGACCGTGGCATGTCACCCGTCAGTGACCGTGGCGTGTCACCCGTCAGTGACCCTGGCGTGTCACCCACCACACATCAGTGACTGTGGCGTGTCACCCGTCAGTGACCATGGCATGTCACCCGTCATCCGTCAGTGACCGTGGCGTGTCACCCGCCACACATCAGTGACTGTGGCCTGTCACCCAACACTGACCGTGGCCTGTAACCTGTCAACCCTCACTGACCATGGCCTGTTACCCATCAGTGACCACCGCCAATCACTCGTGGCCTGTCACCCGTCACCCATCAGTGACCACCGCCAGTCACCCATTACCCATCAGTGACCGTGACCAGTCACCCATCAGTGACCACCGCCAGTCACCCGTCACCCATCAGTGACCACCGCCAGTCACCCGTCACCCATTAGTGATCACCGCCAGACACCGGTCACCCATCAGTGACCACCGCCAGACACCCGTCACCCATCAGTGACCACCGCCAGACATGCGGCACCCATCAGTGACCACCGACAGTCAGCCATCAGTGACCACCACCAGTCACCCATCAGTGACCACCACCAGACACCAGTCACCCATCAGTGACCACAACCAGACACCCGTCACCCATCAGTGACCACCGTCAGTCATCCATCACCTATCAGTGACCACCCCCAGTCACCTGTCACCCATCAGTAACCTCCACCAGTCACCCATCAGTGACCTTCACCAGTCACCCGTCATTAATCAGTGACCACCACCATTCATCCGTCACCCATCAGTGACCACCACCAGACACCCATCAGTGACCACCGACAGACACCCGTCACCCATCAGTGACCACTGCCGGTCACCCGTCACCCATCAGTGACCACCACCACCAGTCACCCATCAGTGACCATCGCCAATCACCTGTCAGTGACCGTCACACCCATGAGTAAACATCACCTGTAAAAGTCTCACACATTTGGTATCGCCATACTCAGGGGGAGTAGTAGAATGTATTTTGGGGTGTCATTTATGCAATGTACATGCTATGTGTTGGAAATATCACATAAATGGACAACATTGTGTAAAGAAAAATGCGTTTTCATTTTTTTCCCACATTTTCCAAAAACTACTGGAAAAAAATGACATGTTCAAAAGACTCATTATGCCTCATAGATTATTCGTTGGGGTGTTTTCTTTCCAAAATTGTGTCATTTTGTGGGCAATTCCATTGTCCTGGTGCTCCAGGACCTTCAAAAGTGTAATGGGGTTGAGAAATGAGATGTGTAATTTATGCTTGTAGAACGCCTGAAGGTGCTAGTTCAATGTTGGGCCTCTGTATGTGGTCAGGCTATGTAAAAGTCTCACACATGTGGTATCGCCATACTCAGGAGGAATAGCAGAATGTATTTCGGGGTGTCATTTTTGCTATGTACATGCTATGTGTTGGAAATATCTTATAAATGGACAACTTTGTGTAAAAAAAATGCGTTTTCATTTTTTCCCACATTTTCCAAAAACTACTGGAACAAAATGAACCGTTCAAAAGACTCATTATGCCGCATAGATTATTCGTTGGGGTGTTTGCTTTCCAGAATGGGGTAATTTTGTGGGCAATTCCATTGTCCTGGTGCTCCAGGACCTTCAAAAATGTGATAGGTCGTTATGACATTAGATATGTAATTTATGTCCCTAGAATACCTGACGGTGCTCCCTGCATGTTGGGCCTCTGTATGTGGACAGGCTGTGAAAAAGTCTCAGACATGTGATATCGCCATACTCAGGATGAGTAGCAGAATGTGTTTTGGGGTGTAATTTGTGGTATGCATATGCTGCGTGTGAGAAATAACCCGTTACAATGACAATTTTGTGAAAAAAAAAAAGAAAAAAAATCTTCATTTTGCAAAGAATTGTGGGAAAAAATTACAACTTCAAAAAATTCACCATGCCTCTTACTAAATACCTTGGAATGTCTACTTTCCAAAAAGGGGTCATTTGGGGGGTATTTGTACTTTCCTGGCTTGTTAGGGTCTCAAGAAATGAGATAGGCCGTCAGTATATCAGGTGTGATCAGGTGTGATCAATTTTCAATGATTGGCACCATAGCTTGTAGACTCTATAACTTACACAAGGACCAAATAATATACACTTATTTGGGTTATTTTTACCAAAGATAGGTAGCAGTATGAATTTTGGCCAAAATTTACAAAGACAAATTACTAAATGCAAAATTTTATGACAGAAACAAAGAAAAAGGCATTTTTTTCACAACATTTTCAATCTTTTTTTATTTATAGCACAAAATATAAAAAAAACCCTAGTGATTAAATACCACCAAAAGAAAGCTCTATTTGTGTGAAAAAAAGGACTCAAATTTCATATGGGTACAGTGTTGCATGACTGAGTAATTGTCATTCAAAGTGTGATAGCGCTGAAAGCTGAAAAATGGCCTGGACAGGAAGGGGGTTTTCGTGCCCAGTATTGATGTGGTTAATGGTAACAAATAAGTATGATTATGTGATGTTCATAAAGGAAGTAATTATTAAGGTTTACCCACCAAGATAGTTGTGAATGGCTGGTGGCCAGTATGGGAATTCAACAAAACATGGCATTGCACGGCTTTTAAGGCTGGATTCACACTGCACATCAGAGCAGCTCACAGCAGGGGTCCTGGTTCACTGTTTCAGGTCCGATTTCAGCCTGAATTTTGGGCTGAATTCGTACCTGAAACAGACCAAAAGACGCACAGGGCTCCTGTGCAAATTTGCACGGGAGTCGCTCCGGAGAAATGTGAACCGGCTCCATAGAGAGCCAGTCAAAATCTCCTGCTTTTGCGAATTGGATGTGGGAAACCCATATCCAGTTCGTAATAGTGTGAACCCGGCCTTAAGGTTGTATAAAAACTTGTGTATGTATTGAAGAATTAGTGCCTAGAGTATGTTATTGTTATTATATTGTTATTTAATAAAAGCTGTGGTCACAACACTCAGTGTAGTGTATTATTTATGATGTTTAATGCGTTTGGTTTTGATGCTCAATATCACTCCACCCTCTCAGCCCTACCTGGGTTATGTTTTACTTAGCCCAAAAGATACAGGGTACTCAGCCTACCTGAAATGACCAGGCCACCCTAATGTATGAAGTCCTCCAGCTGCCAATATCAAGACATTCTCAGAACACTTAAATTGTAGCCTGTGATTCTGTAGATTTGGAATATCAAGAACCATCCATTAAAGTCTCTTTGTAGTTTACTAGTGCACACGTCTAAACAGGTAGAAACAACTGTTTACACACTATCCAGGCTGCAGTACATGCCTATCTTAGAGAGGTAGCATAGCACTGAATGGAGTCACCCAACAGAGGGCTCTATAGAAGAGAGCAAAACATCAGAACATTTAAGTTAGAAATAAATACTGATTCATGAAAAAAAATACTTACTTTACCATAGGGAAAAATACTGTCAGTCTCTAAAGAAAGTCAAATCAACCATAGGCATTCCCTGCAAAAGAAGAGTCATTAAAATAATGATTCCCCCATTTACAGTGCTTTAGCTTCAGTGCTTTTGCATTTTAGCTTCAGTGCTTTTGCATTCAACACTTCTGAGACTGCCAAATGCCTTTTCCCCCCATCACACACAGCGGCTCCTTCTTCCAAAGCCAACGTAACTACAATCATCAGCAGATCAATACGTATTTATATATCAAGGTATCAGGGTTCTGTGTTTTCCAATGTACTGTACAGCTGATTTCATGTTCTGTAACCTTGTAAAAGAAAATTTCCAGGTTGAGAGAATGACATTAGTTAGATTTAGTTAAGCTCCATTCACATTTGGCATTTTGGGATCTGGGGCAGAATCACTGCGATTCTGCCTGCGATCTCTAATCGCACTGCAATTGCAAAACACATGTTCAGTGCCAGTCATTTTCAATGGCACCTAAAATGCGGTGCAGTTTTACCATGATTATTGCAGAGAAATCATGGCAAACCATAAATGCGAAGCTGGTTACCCAAAAGAAGCTTCTATTCCTTTTTGGGCAACAAGCTTCATGCGTTGCTGTTTGACGCAATTACCGCGCGATACCACACTGCAATTTTGATGCCATCGAAAATGAATGCACCTGAACATGTGTTTTGCAATTGCAGTGCAATTTGAAATCACAGTGATTCTGCCTGAGAACCCAAAATGCTTAATTTTGCCTTAAAGAGGAGGCACTCACATCCAAACATGAGAATGTTTCCTTGTGGTTTTTAATTGTTTTTGAATTTACAATGGTCTCTGCACCTACAGGGCATCAGAACACATCAAGCCTGGAGGTTGTGTTTGCTATTTAAATTGTTTGTCCTGTCTGCTGCTTATTGCCTAAAACGAATGTCCTTCCTTTTTACATTAAATTTTACATTAAATTAAATTTTCTTCACTGTGATTTCAGTATCAAAATAACTAGGCCTGGTATCTCCTACAAACTGAGTTTGAAGCAAATTGATTACCGTTCTGAGAGTTCAGGAGACAGTTATTCATAAATAGTTTAAATTAAAGCGTATCTATTGTAAAAATGTAAAATCATATCTCAATTCCATATTGTGTTTCAATCATTTGTAGCATACTCCTATTAATCTGAATGATCTTGAAGTTCTGTAAACTTACTTTGTAAAGATCCCCACACATTTACTTCATTGAATTCTGTGACTCGTATTCAGTATATGGGGTAGGCCTGCCTTCTGAACTACAGAGGTGCTGAGAGGTGAACTTTCAGATGGCAGAATCAGTATAGGAATCACTGCTTGTTGGTAGCATGGTCCTATGGGATATGTAGTGCTTAGAAATTGAAAGTTAATAACATGCCTAGGGGATGCCGTTAACCTGCCTCTAAAGTGGAGACATGCCACCTACTGCAGAGAAACTGACATTTACAAAGAAAAAAAATGCCATTTAACCTCTATCCTACTACATAATGCATATTTGGGTAGCAAGAAAAATAAGCCTTAACCAGTGTTGCCAACCTACCAGATTGAAATTTACTGATACGGCACCCAACATTTACTGGCACAGCCGAGTTTTTACTAGCATTTCCAAAAGTTACAAAATTACAGTTTTAAGTTCAAATTTCTGTATTTAAGCTACAAACCACTACAATATGAAATTATCAATGTGATTTAAGGTAGATATTAAGGAAAAACATATTTGTTATTTTATTTTCTATAGAGTAAGTAAGTAGCTCAGAGGACCCAGGAGGGCAAGAAATTAGAATGGGCAGGCACATACACATAAAATTGAATCTCACAATGACAGCAGTGTGCAGCAGCACAGATGATGATAACACTTCACCGACATGACACATCCCCTCCTGAGTCACAGTGACAGTCTCTCTCCACAACAGGTGGTCCCTTCAGTCCACTCCAGTCCAAGCAGCACTGAGAGTCCCACTCCCAGCTTGCCTTGCTCCTGTCCCACAGACCCACACACAAGGCTCTGACCTCTCCGCTCGGCTCCCTTGCACAATTACATCACATGACATGCTCAGGCACAGCTCTGCTAGACCTACCCCCCACTGGTGCTGCCCAAACACACTGTAGCCAATGCAAACAATACAGGAAAAGTAAAACAGAATGATAAGAATAATGAGTATGAGGAGCTCTGTAACATACTGGTGATGTTGGTCGTGCCCCCAGACATCCCTATTGGGAGAAAACTGTCTCCGGGTGGCGGCAAGACCAGCCATCTCTCTCAAGTATTGTTGAGTTTTCTTTTATTTGAATCATATTATTTTTAAAAATGAAAAGAACAATAGACAGTTACATAGCCAAGAATACTATGCGCAAATATGAAAAATTGCAGAAGTTTCTCTCCGCTGATACGTAACAATAAACAATGATATAGAAATAAAGGACCATTGGTCCCAAGCAATAGCATATCATTAGATAATCAATTGTCAGAGCCCTGCCTGGAGATGTAATGTGCCTTGTTTTAATAAAAAGGCCTTTAGGCTAGGGGCTCTTGAACTAGCAAGAGTAGTACAGTTATTTATTTATTTTATTTCAGGTACTTATATAGCGCAGTGAATTTATGGAGCGCTTTTACATATACATCATACATTGACATCGGTCTCTACCCTCAAGGATCTTACAATCTAAGGTCCCTAACTCCCATTCATACATACACATACTATTGTCAATTTAGACAAGATCCAATTAATCTGCCAGCATGTCTTTGGAGTGCAGGAGGAAACTGGAGTACCCGGCATGTCAGGTCACCTGACGGCAGGTGACAGGTGCACACCGCTGGGTTTGGGGCACGCCGCTAAGGTTGTGAACCCTTAGCTGACTGCTGCCACTAGAGCTCAGGATGGTGCTGGGAAGCGGCACTGCTGGAACTCTGACACAAATTGCACAGGGAGCTAGAGCATAGGTTTCCCCAGGGTGCGGAGTCTAAGAGCCAGCAGGTGTTCACCAGCGCCTCTGGTGGTGAGGATGGACTTGGCTGCAACTGGATCCAGGTCGCGGCCCCTGGGGTCCCCCAGCTCACGCTCACGGCAGGCTACAGGTGAATGGAGAGGAAGCAGCAATGCAGGTAGCAAGAGAAGATCAGTAGGAAAGCCAAGGGTCAGGGCTACGAGCAGACAGAAACAGACAGGAGGCACACCAAGGTTGGGGTCACAGGCAGAACAGGGAAGGTAAGGAACAAGCCAAGATCAGGGTCACTAGCAGACAAGGAAGGTCAAGAAAGCCAAGATCGGTACACGGGAACAAGCAAAGAGCATGCAGCAGAAGCACACACACAAAGCCAAACACACAGTATTGATCGGCATCACAGGCTTGCACTGCCAGGTGTTAAATAATGTTCCTAATTAGGGCCTGGGATAGAGCACAGCTGAAGAAGGCTACTAAAGCACACAGGTGAGAGAGGCACGGCCTCTAACTGGACACATGCAGAAAGGTAAGCAAATGGACAGGACATGAAATGTTATTGCAGGTTCATGACAGTACCCCCCTCTTATGAGGCCTCCCCCTCCCCCGCCTAGGCCCAGGCTTGGAGGGAAACCTCAAATGAAACCTCCTCACAAGGCGAGGCGCAAATACCTCTTATGCAGGGATCCAAAACCTCTCCTCAGGACCAAACTCTTTCCAATGCAGGAGGTACTGAAGAATGCCTTTACAGAGCCGGGAATCCAGAATTAGATTAAACTCGTACTCCTGACTATCCTCAGAGACCGGAACCAGGGTAGGGAGAGTATGAGAGAACCTATTAAGAAATAAAGGCTTCAGAAGGCAAACATGAAAGGAGATTGAGATCCTGAGGCTTTTCGGGATCTGGAGTTTGAAACAAACCAGATTCAACTTAGCAATTATAGGTGTATGGGCCAATGAATCTTGAGGCGAATTTCAGAGAAGGAGCCCTGAGTTTGATGTTCCTGGTGGAAAGCCAGACTTTGTCTCCAGGCTGTAGAGAAGGCGGCTTGTGTCTGCGACGGTCAGCAAAACCTTTAAATTTATCAGCAGCTGCTTGGAGAGAATCATGAACATCATCCCAAAAGGAATTGAATGATTGTTGGACCGTAGCCAAAGCTGGAATGTCCGGAGAACAGGTCACAGGGAGAGGGAGCTGAGGGTGTTTTCCATAAACTGTAAGAAAAGGTGTCTTCTGGGAACTAACGTTGACATGATTGTTGTGAGAGAATTACGCCCACAGGAGTAGAGATGACCAATCATCATGATGAGCCGAGACCAAGGTTCGAAGAAAGACCTCTAACTCCTGATTAACCCTCTCAGTCTGTCCATTGGATTGAGGGTGGTACGAAGAAGAGAAATCCAGAACAATATTGAGGGATTTGCAAAAGGCTCTCCAAAAGCGACATGTAAATTGAACGCCCCTGTCCAAAACAATATGGGAAGGGACCCCACGAGGTGAAAGATTTCTCGAACAAAAATGGGATCCAAAGCAGGAGCAGAAAGAAGACCTGGAAGAGGAACATAATGGACCATCTTAGAGAACCAATCGATTACCACCCAAATTACCGTATTCTTCTCAGATGGTGGGAGATCGGTGATAAAGTACATGGCAATGTGAGACCAGGGCTCCTCAGGAATGGGCAAGGGCATGAGAAGACCAGCAGGAACTTGAGTGGAGGACTTAGACTGGATGCAGAAGGGATCGGAGGAACCCAGCATGACCTGCCACCATGTCCCCAGTGAAGGATCTTAGCTCTTAGTTCAGTGGGGGCGAAGGTCTTGCCAGGAGGAATCTTTGATTCCAGAGTGGTGGAATGGGCCAGAATACATGAGATCTGAAATCAGAAAAACCTCTATTGGTGGAACTTTAAGGGTAGTGGTACAGAATACACTTTGAGTGGGTTTAGTATAAAAATGTATTTATTTGAACAAAAATCGAAACATAAAATTACATACATCAAAAAGAAATGGATGCATATGAATATGAAAATCTGTCAGTTAAAAGCGGATTACAGCATATATTGCACAAACCAACGATTGAGTATATCTACAGAGGTAAGTTACATTCCGCAGTCCAATGCAAAATGAGAAAACCCGACGCATTTCAGGTTCAAGCCTTTCGTCAGGGGCTTATTTGCAGAAAGTATTTAATTAGAATCATCTGTTCATATTTCAGTATGTCCTTCAATGGGATCCTGTGCAAAGAGAAGTAATTCTTAAGTGGAAAAGGATCAAATTAATACTCCTGTCTTGGTGTAACAGGGGAATCCAAGACAGAACCTCCTTCCGTCCTCCTCGTCCCAAAGAGAGAGGCACCTTTATTCCAATTTCCGTCCGGGGAGAAAAGGTGGAGAGGGAGGGAATTGTAGCACCCCCCTACACACCTCCAACAAAACGATTTATACTGCTAAGTAGCTCCCAAAAAGGGATGCATAGGTCCAGCAGGTCTACGGGGGCTTCGTTAGACTTCAACAGTTGCAGGATCGACCGCACATATCCCCATATGGAAGATTCCTGGTTAGGAGAGTTATCCCATCCGCAGAACTGGCCGCTCCTTTTTTTCTCAAAGGATCCTACTCCAGCTCCTACTCCAGTCGCACTCTTCTTGGTCAAGGCAACAATAGGCGCAGCAATAGAAGAATAATTCTTAATGAACTGCCTAAAATAGTTGGAAAACCCAAGAAATCGCTGTGTGACCTTGAGGCTGGTAGGAAGAGGCCAATCAGTAATGGCCGAGACCTTTTCGGGATCCATACGAAGACCCAAACTGGAGACATAGCATCCCAGAAACAGGACCTCAGAACATTCAAAAGAACATTTCTTCAACTTGGCATACAGATTATTCTCTCTAAGGCGCTGAAGTACAACCCGAAAATGGCTTTCTGTGGACAAGCAGATCTTCCGAAAAGATACCCAGATAGAAAATTTTGTTGACAAAGTTTTGGAACACAGCTGGGGCGTTACACAGCCCAAAGGGCATAACCAAGTATTCATAGTGGCCACATCTAGTGTTAAACACGGTATTCCATTTGTCACCGTCCCTTATCCGGATCAGGTTGTATGCACCCCTGAGATCCAACTTGGTAAAAATGGAGGCACCCTTCAACCTGTCGAATAGCTCAGATATTAGTGGTATCGGTTCTTGATTGTCACCACATTTAAGCCTTGATAGTCAATGCAGGGTCTTAAGGTGCCATCCTTTTTGGCAACAAAAAGAATCTTGCTCCCCCAGGTGACAAGGACTTCTGGATAAGCCCTTTCCCTAGGTTCTCAGCTACATACTCTGACATGGCCTGGGTCTCTGGAATGGACAGGGGATAGGTACGGCCCCTGGGTAGAGTCACTCGGGGAACAAGGTCAATGGCACAGTCAAAGGACCTGTGTGTAGGAAGCACTTCAGCTGACTTCTTACAGAAGACATTCTGAAAATTGCTATATGCAGTGGGCAGGGTAGAAGAAACTGAAGTGGTGGCAACAGAAAATCTCTCTTTTGGTGTAACCTTGAGTAGGCAGGACAAAAAACAGGGAGAACCCCAAGCCAGTATCTGACCAGAAGTCCAGTCAACATGTGGGGAATGGAGCTGTAACCAGGGAAGACCCAATACGATAGGGGTTGAAGCCTTGGGTAGGATAAGAAAGGATATCTCCTCCTGGTGAAATATTCCTACCAACATCCTAACAGGCAGGGTCTGGAAGCGGATAGGGCCCCCTGGAAGAACAGTACCATCGACCACCAATAGAGTGGTGAGGGGCGAAAGGGTCAGTTTCAAGTAAGATGCGGTTTTCCAGTTCATAAAGTTGCCAGCAGCTCCGGAATCCAGATATGCCAGGACCGAATGAGAAGAAGCGCCGACATGAAGGAACACTGAAAGCAGGAGACGTGAAGGTGATGTTTCTGGGTCCAATACTCCACTTTCCAGATGAATTAGACCCGAGCGTTTCCTGGACAAAGTGGGCAAGTGTCACGAAAATTACCTTTGCCCCCACAATAGAGACACAGGCCCAGAGTTCTGCGCTTAGCATGTTCCTCCGGAGATAGCCTGATCTGACCCAGTTGCATAGGTTCCTCAGCTGGCAGGGGATGCTCCATGGGTCGCAGAGGGGAGAGTTCAGGCTGACTAGGGACCAAGGGGTGCTGGCATCTTTTTTCTAGGGTCCTCTCCTGGAAGCAAATGTTAATCTGGTTACACAGGGAGATCACGTTGTCCAGATCAGCGGGGATGGTTCTACCCACTAATTCGTCCTTCACTCAGTCAGAGAGGCCCTGTAAAAAGGTTGCAACTAAGGCCTCATTGTTCCAGTTCAGCTCAGCAGATAGAATCTAAAAATGGAGAGCATCTACCCCACAGAAACAGACTCTTGCCGGAGGCGTAAAAGGGCGCTGGCTTCTGAAGAGACACAAACTGGTTCCTTAAAGATTTTCCGAAAGGCAGAGTTGGCCTTTCATTTTTGAGCTAACAAAAGTTTCTCTGGAACTGCTCCATATATTTCCAGATTGAATTACTTTTTTGTTTCCGTCCCTCTTTTATCTAATGTAATAGCATCAGAGATTGGTCAGATAATGTGGTCTGAACACACTACAATAACCTTAAACCTTTTGATGACTCAGGCTTCCCCAAAAACATGCCATTGGCGACTCAATGAATCGCTGCTCAGCTGCATGGATACCAAAGAGAAGCTTTCCAGCTCTCTTATTGAATTTTTCCAGCTTAATGCTGGCTCGATGTCAGAGGTTTCTACTCTATGGGAGGCACATAAGACTCATTTCCAAGGGCAATGCATCTCTGAGGGTACCAGACTGAAAAAAGATGCAACTGCCCAAAAGACTGCCTTATTGACTAAACTAAAAACTGCAGACGCCCTTGTACTATCTCCCACGGTGACTCCCCTCCGAGCTGTGACTTCCATACGCAACCAACTCAAATCCCTGGCCATGATGGGTATAGCCAAATCTCTACTATGGGTGAAACAGAAATTCTCTGATTATTCCAACAAACCCCACAGAATGCTAGTGTCTAAGCTCAACCCTCACCCTTCTCATTTCTTCCCTGACTTTCTTAACCAACCAGATGGTACCCCTATGCATTGCCCCCAAGCTATGACTAGAATATTTGGGGAATTCTATAATAAACTTTACAATTGCCTGACTCCAACTCACCACCCCCCTTTTGAACAAAAGGCCCTGGAGGAGTTTCTTAGAGATATACAATTGCCCCAATTGTCCCCAGCTGATCTCCAACAATTGAATGCCAGAATTACTTTAGAAGAGCTTGACGCCACTGTCAAAGAACTACCCACGCATAAATCTCCCAGTCCAGACGGTTTGCCCTACTCATATTATAAAAGTTTGATCCCCATTTTAGCACCCCATTTTAGCACCCCATTTATTGTCCTTATATAACTCCTTTATGCAAGGAAAAATCCCCCATTCCTTTTTTTCTACACTCCTTTGTCACGGTCATACCAAAACCCGATAAAGATCTCCCTATCCCTGATAATTACAGGCCAATCTCACTCCTGAACTCAGATTACAAGATCTTCACAAAGATCCTGGCTAATCGATTGTCACAGCTGCTCTTGAAACTTGTAGATAAGGACCAGGTGGGGTTCGTCCCGACCAGATATGCAGGGGATAACACCAGACGGACTATTAACCTTATTGAAATGCTAAATAAAGTCCAAAGTCCAGCAATAATTTTCAGTTTAGATGCTCAAAAAGCATTCGATGTTCAATTCGAAGTTGTCCCTACAGGTTTGCAACACTAACCAAATTTGGCTTCAGGGGTCCTTTTGTATCGGCCTTACAGGTGCTCTACTCCAACCCTTCTTTTCAGGTACAGATGTCCTCTTTCCTCTCGCAGACTTTCCGGATGTCTAATGGCACTAGGCAGGGCTACCCACTGTCACCTTTACTTTTTGTTCTATACTTAGAACCATTAGCAGCTGCAGTAAGAGCTTATCCAGACATATGGGGAGTCCCTATGAGACAAAGGGAATATAAGTATTTGCTGACTACACTCTACTGACTCTAACTCATACACTTACATCATTACCAAACGTACACGCTCTTTTGACTCGATTTAGTTCCCTATCCGGGTACAAAGTCAATACTTCTAAAACAGAGGCCCTCCCCCTTCACATCCCCCCTAATGATTTGGCCTCCCTACAGAAAACGTACCCGTACCGAAGGTACCTCCAATCCCTGAAATATCTGGGGGTGCAAATTACAAATGCTTATTCATCCCTATATCAGGCTAATTATACTCCTTTACTTTCTAATATTAATGATATGCTGAAACAATGGTTGGGTAGGATAAATGTTTTAAAAATTACTATTATGCCGAAACTGTTGTACTATTTTGAAACGCTTCCCGATACCCATGCCCCAGCTCAAATGGCTCAAATGCAGATTTTTAGAGTTTATATGGAAGGGTGGAGCCCACCAAATAGCTAGCTCGGTGGTCTTTGCCCCTAAGGATTGGGGGGGCTTGGGGGCCCTGGACATTCTCAGGTATTATTATGCTTCCCACCTTTGGACGGTGGTTTCATGGACTTCTCAGGCAGCGCTGAACAGATGATCGGAGATAGAGATGGGATATATTTATCCGGTACATCCTTGCTCCCTTGTATGGACCCCTTCTCCTCATCAGGACCCCAGGTTACTTGATCTATGTCTGGCCCCAATGCTCTTCACATTGAAGATTTGGAGACTATGCTCTAGACCAGGGATATGCAATTAGTGGACCTCCAGCTGTTGCAGAACTACAAGTCCCATGAGGCATAGCAAGACTCTGACAGCCACAATCATGACACCCAGAGGCAGAAACATGATGGGACTTGTAGTTTTGCAATAGCTGGAGGTCCGCTAATTGCATATCCCTGCTCTAGACGGTTCTCTCTTTCCTCACCACATTTACCCCTATCGAATGTACTTTTTAATCCTCATATCCCCGATAGCCTATCACACAAAGGAATGGAGTTGTGATCTCAGGCTACACTGTTTCTACAAACAAAACACCATATACCTAAACATATGTTTTATTCCTATTTTCAGATAAAACATTATCTTTCTACAATCTTTCCTTCACTGACCTTATCTAAGCCTACTATTTTTGAACACCTTTGCGCCCAGGGTCCTTTTCAATCACATCTTATATCGTCTATTTAAAAAATACTCCATGAAACTCCTCCGTTAACTAAAGATATCCATAATTATATGCGGAAATGGTCTTCTATTCTCCAGAAACCTATCCCTCTGCCTTTATGGACCAAGATATGGTCATCCTCCAATGGGGTCTCTAGATGCGTGGCACAGAAAGAGATGGCTATTAAAGTGCTAATGTTGTGGTATAGGACACCTGATGTTATCCATCACCAAGATCCTTCCCTTTCTCCTTTGTGTTGGCATTGTGGCAAGAAGAGGGGCACCCTTTTCAATATATTTGGGCAATGTGCACATGTATTCCCCTTTTGGGAAATGGTGGTGTCTCTCCTTCAGCAGATTCTAGAGATGGAGGTGCCGTTGGACCCGGTACATTGTTTGTTAGGTCTACCGTTTTCTGACATGGGCAAATTGCCAAACAAATTAGCATCTTATATATTACTAGCAGCCAAGAGAAGCATACCAATACTATAGCTAAGTCCTACACCTCCCTCCAAGTGTCAGCTACTGCAGGGTATTGTGGAGATCTGCAGAATGGAATACATGACAGCTGTAGTGGATGTCGAAGTCTCTAGGTTTAGTAAGATATGGGACCGATCTGAGTACGGTTCTCATGGCACCTCTAGCTGAACCCTTCGGCGATAAAGGTATTAAAAGTAAAAATTCTCTTCATGACCCCTGCTGTGATAATTTAAACATTCACAGGCTTCTGAACAATATAATTCTCCCTAATGATATCCCCCCCCCCCATCCTATATTTGTTCTATCTTTCAGTAGCATGTGTTTTTGCTGCTGTCCATAGTTACTGCTGTATGCTCACTGTAAAACAATTTATGTTCACTGTGCCTATATATCCTTTCTCCTTTTTTTTGGTATATTCTGTATTCTTTAAAATTTCAATAAAAGTACAATTTTAAAAAGATGTTCTGAAAGAGCTTCAAGAAACAAGACAGACTAGAATCCAGGAGGGTCACTCTTCTCCCACAGAGGGGCAGCTGAGGCTAAAGCCTCGCCAGACAGGAAAGAAATAATGTAGGCCACCTTCGCCCGATCGGACAGGAAGTTTTGAGGCTAGAGCTCAAAATGAATGGTGCTCTGGCCAAGGAACCCCCTGCAGGCCTTAGAGTCCCCAGAGTAACGGGACGGAGCTGGTAACTGCAAAGGGTTTATGGCTGCGAGTGTGACTGTAGCGCATATGGCCGCAGGTTGCGGTTGTTGAACCGGGGGTCCTAAGGAGGCCTGAAGCTGCTAAAAGCTGAAAGCCAAATCCTGGAGAAAACGCATCACCTGGGTCTGATTAGACTCCTGGGTCTCAAGTCTGCCGACTATGCCCTGCAGCGAATCATCTGCGAGCAGCGGCACATCAGCCGGGTCCATGGCCGATCAAACTTATAGGTCAGCTGATGACAGGTGTGCACCGCTGGGTTCGGGGTACACCGCTAAGGTTGTGAACCCTTAGCTGACTGCTGCGACTAGAGCTCAGGATGGTGCAGGGAAGCAGGACTACTGGAACTCTGACAAAGATTGCACAGGGAGCTAGAGCATAGGTTTCCCCAGGGTGCAGAGTCTAAGAGCCAGCAGGTGTTCACCAAAGCCTCTGGTGGTGAAGATGGACTTGACTGCAACTGGATTCAGGTTGCGGCCCCCGGGGTCCCCCAGCTCATGCTCACGGCTGGCTACAGGTGAATGGAGAGGAAGCAGCAGTGCAGGACAGCAAGAGAAGGTCAGTGGGAAAGCCAAGGGTCAGGGCTACGAGCAGACTGAAACAGACAGGAGGCACACCAAGGTCGGGGTCACAGGCAGAACAGGGAAGGTTAGAAACAAGCCGAGATCAGGGTCACTAGCAGACAAGGAAGGTCAAGAAAGCCAAGATCGGTACACGGGAACAACTGAAGAGCACACGGCAGAAGCACACACACAAAGCCAAACACACACTATTGATCGGCATCGCAAGCTTGCACTGCCAGGTGTTAAATAATGTTCCTAATTAGGGCCTGTGGTGGAGCCCAGCTGAGGAAGGCTACTAAAGCACACAGGTGAGGGAGGCACGGCCTCTAACTGGACACATACAGAAAAGTAAGCAGAAAAGTAAGGACATTAAATGTTATTGCAGGCTCATGACACAGAGGAAACCCATGCAGGCACAGGGAGAACATGCAAACTCCAGGCAGATAGTGTTGTGGTTGGGATTCGAGCCAGCGACCCTTTTGCTACTAGGCGAATGTGCTAACCACTACACCACTGTGCCGCCCCACCCTTAACCACTTCAATACATTGTGTTACATATACTATACTGACTGCACCATATAGTCTGAACAATATACTACAGGGACTGCACTCTATAAAATTGTAATGACATGCCCCAGTCAAACAGGTGCAGAAAAATTGGGCCTTGGGTGTTGGTGGTGGCCGAACACTGTGAACCCTTGCAGTTACTCTTGTTGGGTGCAGGAACAGGCCCTGCAGTTGTAATTTATTATAAAAATTGTAATGACGTGCCCCAGTCAAACAGGTGGAGAAAAATGGGCCTTGGGTGTTGGTGGTGCTGGTGGTGGCAGAACACTGTAACAACTAGCAGTTACTCTCGTTGTAAGCAGGAACAGGTCCTGCAGTTGTAATTTATTTTAAAAATTGCAATGACAGGCCCCAGTCAAACAAGTGCAGAAAAATTGGGGCTTGGGTGTTGGTGGTGGCAGAACACTATAACACCTAGCATTACTCTTGTTGGAAGCAAGAACAGGAAGCAACACAACACAAAATATTGTTGGAAGCTATCATTATCAGGATTCAGGACAGGAGGAATAGGATAGGCAGCATAGGCTTCCAGTGATCCCAGATCCCTAGCAAATTCAATCATTTGGATCAGCATCAGGGGCTTGATAGCTGCTGATCCAGGACTGATTCATTTTTATAAATGTGACACTCTGTTTACAGACACACTCTTTGATCCATTATGAACCCTCCAGCAGCACTGAATGTCCGTTCAGAAAGCACACTGGATGAAGGACAGGCCAATAGCTCGATTGCATATTAAGCAAGTTCCAGCCAGTGGTCCATCCTCAAGACCCAGTAACTCAGTGGATGCTCAGTTGGAAAGGTCTACAAGTCTGCTCTTGCCCCTAGATATTTCTGCACCATATAATACAGATACTAACAATGGCTGCTTGAACCTGGGCGCTGAGGACTGAAAAATTGTTGAAAGGCATCGGTCAGTCGGTTATTCTGCGTTTTTCTTTGCATTCTGAACAATTCTCCTGGCAGTTGTGGCTGAAATTTTAGTTGGTCAACCTGACCGTGGTTTGGTTTCAACAGAACCCCTCATTTTCCACTTCTTGATTGAGTTTGAACATTGCTAATTGGCATGCTCAATTCCTTGGATAATTTCTATATACCTTTCCTGTTTTATACAATTCAACTACCTTTTCCCGCAGATCCTTTGACAATTATTTTGCTTTCCCTATGACTCAGAATTCAGAAACTTCAGGGCAGCACTGGATGAAAGATGCAAGGGTCTGTCAGGAGTCGATTGACCTTTTATACACACACACTAATTAACAGCAAACAGATCACAGGTAAGGATGGTTACCTTTAATAGCAATTCAAACCCCTTTGTGTCAACTTGTGTGCATGTTAGCAGGCCAAAATCTCCAGGGTATGTAAACTTTTGATCAGGGTCATTTGGGTAGTTTCTGTTGTTATTATGATTTAAAAAGAGTAACACAGTTGATTGATAAAACATGGCTTCAGCCAAACATTAACCATGAGTGAAAGAAATGTCTTTGTGTTATCATTCATTTTCACTGAAAAATAGCCAAGAAATCATAAATTCTGCCAGGGTATGTAAACTTATGAGCACAACTGTATATATTCTTACACGGCCTAAACGGACTTTATATACTATACACTGAACGAGCTGTATATATAGTCTACACTAAATGCAGCGTATTATATATAGTATCTCACAAAAGTGAGTACACTCCTCACATTTTTGTAAATTTTTTATTATATTTTTTCATGTGACAACACTGAAGAAATGACACTTTGTTGCAATGTAAAGTAGCGAGTTTACAGCTTGTATAACAGTGTAAATTTACTGTCCCCTCAAAATAACTCAGCACACAGCCTTTAATGTCTAAACCACTGGCATGTCCAGACTGAGACCAAAGTGTCAATATTTTATGTGGCCACCATTATTTTCCAGCACTGCTTTAACTCTTTTGGCCATGGAGCTCACCAGAGCTTCACAGGTTGCCACTGGAGTTATCTTCCACTCCTCCATATTGACATCACGGAGCTGGTGGCTGTTAGAGACCTTGCGCTCCTCCACTTTCCATTTGAGGATGCCCCACAGATGCTCAATAGGGTTTAGGTCTGGAGACATGCTTGGCCAGTCCATCACCTTTACCCTCAGCTCCTTTAGCAAGGCTGTGGTCATCTTGGAGGTGTGTTTGGGGTCGTTACCATGTTGGAATACTACCCTGCGGCCCAGTCTCAGAAGGGAGGGGATCATGCTCTGCTTCAGTATGTCACAGTACATGTTGGCATTCATGGTTCCCTCAATAAACTGTGTCAGCAGTGCCAGCAGCACTCATGCAGCCCCAGACCATGACACTCGCACCACCATGCTTGACTGTAGGCACTTGTCTTTGTACTCTCCACCTGGTTGCCACCAAACACGCTTGACTCCATCTCAAATACGTTTATTTTGGTCTCATCAGACCACAGGACATGGTTCCAGTAATCCATGTCCTTAGTCTGCTTGTGTTCAGCAAAATTTTTGCGGGCTTTTTTCTGCATCATCTTTAGAAGAGGCTTCTTTCTGGGATGACAGCCATGCAGACCAGTTTGATGCAGTGTGTGGCTTATGGTCTGAGCACTGACAGACTGACCCCCACCCCTTTAACCTCTGTAGCAATGCTGGCAGCACTCATACGTCAGACAACCTCTGGATATGACGCTGAGCACGTGCACTCAACTTCTTTGGTCGACCATGGCAAGGCCTGTTCTGAGTGGAACCTGTCCTTTTAAACCCCTGTATGGTCTTGGCCACCGTGCTGCAGCTCAGTTTCAGGGTCTTGGTAATCTTCTTATAGCCTAGGCCATCTTTATTTATTGCCAGTGCTTTAGACTTTAATGGCTGTGTGTTGAGTTATTTTGAGGGGACAGAAAATTTACACTGTTATACAAGCTGTACACTCACTACTTTACATTGTAGCAAAGTGTTGTTTCTTCAGTGTTGTCACATGAAAAGACAGAATAAAATATTTACAAAAAATGTGAGGGGTGTACTCACTTTTGAGAGATACTGTAATTTCATCTCCTCTTTGGAGGAATAAAATAATAGCAGTTATTGTGAATCTAACATTTTCATTTAACCCAATGTTGCAGGAGCACAGCTCCCTTTGTCAAGGCAGATACTGTTTCTGCTTGAAAGAACTCACTGGGGTTAATTTACTAAAACTGCAGAGTGCAAAATCCGGTGCAACTCTGCATATAAACCAATCAGCTTCCAGTTTTTTTTTGTCAAAACCATATTGAAGAAGCTGATTGGCTACCATGAACAGCTGCACCAGATTTTGCCCCCTCCAGTTTTAGTAAAGCATCCCCAATGTGCTGATGACAATTGTTTTCCTTCTTCAATTGGGACACCAACAAAAACGCATATTAATAGACCAAGGAAGGGTAAAAAGCAGTGGCGGCTGGTGCTAAACTTTTTGGAGGGGGCGGCAAACAAACCCCCCCCCCCCCAGGTCCACACTCACCCCTCCACCGCCACGGCTTTCCCGGCTTCTCCTCCCGGCCAACTTGGTCTTCTTCAGATCCACCTCCTGCCGATTGGCTGGGAGGAGAAGCCGGAAACCAATTGCGAATATTGATTCGCTACTGTCCCAAGTGGGTGGGTGAGCACTGTGCCCCCAGACCAACCTTTTTCAAGCCAAATAGAGCCTCAGGCTCTAATCATGTGCTTGAAAAAAAAACCTCATAGCAAGCTATGAGCCCGGTGCCCTACATGCAAACCGCATGCAAACTAGGGGGGCGGTGCCCCTTATGGCCCCTGCGCCCCTTATGGACCGGCGGCTCCTGTTAAGAAGCATGAACCCAAAGATTAATTTTGTGTCTCTCACAGTCATCTTTTCTAGAATGCAGACTTCAAAGAATTGTGGTATATGATATACTATTAGATCTGTAGTATCTTTACATGCACACTGATTTTCTGTGTTTTCTGCCTCAACAACCTCCCTAGAGGGGCCCCCTCTAACCCCTGGGCCCCATAGCAGCCTCATGGGTGAGTTACACCACTGGAATAAAGTAAAAGACACCTGGGCACAAATACAGCAATGACTTCCTTATTGTCTTGTAAGCGGGTATCCACAAGGGAAAGTCCAGGAGGTCGCTGTTAACGACATAAACACGGGTCCACAGAAAATGAAATAAGGTCACCACATTGAGTGGGTACTCCGACGATACCCCGGGTCCCCAATCTCCCCCGGGGAGATCCCTCCAACAACTCCGTCTTTTGTGTCTTTTAGTCACACGTACATTTCTATGATGTCTAGATTATCATATAGTATATGGTGTTAAGAAACTTCAGACGTAAGATCTTTTCTACTGACACTCTCTGTGTTTTAATTAGAAACCCAAGTACGAAGAATTGTCCTCGGCGGCCAGGTATTCCCCGCGTCCCCGGTATTCCCCGTGGCGG
>BLSH010488835.1:82084-96750 GCA_018402905.1 Glandirana rugosa | reverse complement strand
GTTGCAATGTAAAGTAGCGAGTTTACAGCTTGTATAACAGTGTAAATTTACTGTCCCCTCAAAATAACTCAGCACACAGCCTTTAATGTCTAAACCACTGGCATGTCCAGACTGAGACCAAAGTGTCAATATTTTATGTGGCCACCATTATTTTCCAGCACTGCTTTAACTCTTTTGGCCATGGAGCTCACCAGAGCTTCACAGGTTGCCACTGGAGTTATCTTCCACTCCTCCATATTGACATCACGGAGCTGGTGGCTGTTAGAGACCTTGCGCTCCTCCACTTTCCATTTGAGGATGCCCCACAGATGCTCAATAGGGTTTAGGTCTGGAGACATGCTTGGCCAGTCCATCACCTTTACCCTCAGCTTCTTTAGCAAGGCAGTGGTTGTCTTGGAGGTGTCTTTGGGGTCGTTATCATGTTGGAATATTGCCCTGTGGCCCAGTCTCCCAAGGGAGGGGGGTCATGCTCTGCTTCAGTATGACCCAGTACATGTTGGCATTCATGGTTCCCTAAATGAACTTTAGTTCCCCAGCGCTGGCATCACTCATCTTGCCTCAGACCATGACATTCCCACCACCATGTTTGACTGTAGGCAAGATGCACTTGTCTTTGTAATCCTCACCTGGTTGCCGCCACACATGCTTGACACCATCTGAATCAAATAAGTTTATCTTGGTCTCATCAGACCACAGGACATGGTTCCAGTAATCCATGTCCTTAGTCTGCTTGTCTTCAGGAAACTGTTTGCGGGTTTTCTTGTGCGTCATCTTTAGAAGAGGCTTCCTTCTGGGATGACAGCCATGCAGACCAATTTGATGCAGTGTGCGGCATATGGTCTGAGAACTCACAGGCTAACCCCCCCACCCCTTCAACCTCTGCAGCAATGCTGGCAGCACTCATACTTCTATTTCCCAAAGACAACCTCTGGATATGATGCTGAGCATGTGTACTCAACTTCTTTGGTCGACCATGGCGAGGCCTGTTCTGAGTGGAACCTTTCCTGTTAAACCGCTGCAGCTCAGTTTCAGGGTCTTGGCAATCTTCTTATAGCCTAGGCCATTTTTATGTAGAGCAACAATTCTTTTTTCAGATCCTCAGAGAGTTTGTTGCCATGAGGTGCCATGTTGAACTTCCAGTGACCAGTATGAGAGAGTAAGAGTGCTAACAGCAAATTTAACACACCTGCTGCCCATTCACGCCAGACCTTGTAACACTAACAAGTCATATGATATTAGGGAAGGAAAATGGCTAATTTCCCAATTTGGACATTTTCACTTAGAGGTGTACTCACTTTTGTTGCCAGTGGTTTAGACATTGATGGCTGTGTGTTGAGTTATTTTGAGGGGACAGCAAATGTACACTGTTATACAAGCTGTACACTCACTACTTTACATTGTAGAAAAGTGTAATTTCATCAGTGTTGTCACATGAAAAGATAGAATAAAATATTTACAAAAATGTGAGGGGTGTACTCACTTTTGTGAGATACTGTATGTATGTATATATATATATATATATATATATATATATATATACAGTATCTATACTATATACGATACATATATATTCTTACAATGTCTGAAAGGACTATACACTGAATGAGCTGGATATATATTCTACACTAAATGCAGCATATTATATATACAGTATCTGACAAAAGTGAGTACACCCCTCACATTTTTGAAAACTTTTTATTATATCTTTTCTGACAACACTGAAAAAATGACACTTTGCTACAATGTAAAGTAGTGATTGTACAGCTTGTATAACAGTGTAAATTTTCTGTCTCCTCAAAATAACTCAACACACAGCCATTCATGTCTAAACCACTGACAACAAAAGTGAGTACACACCTAAGTGAAAATGTCCAAATTAGGTCCAATTAGCCATTTTCCCTCCCCGGTGTCATGTGACTTGTTAGTGTTACAATGTCTCAGGTGTGAATGTGGAGCAGGTGTGTTAAATTTGGTGTTATCGCTCTCACTCTCTCATACTGGTCACTGGAAGTTCAACACAGCATCTCATGGCACAGAACTCTCTGAGGGTCTGTAAAAAAGAATGGTTTCTCTACATAAAGATGACCAAGAAGATTGCCAAGACACTAAAACTGAGCTGCAGCACCATGACCAAGACTATACAGCAGTTTAACAGGACAGGTTCCACTCAGAACATGCCTTGTCATGGTCGACCAAAGAAGTTGAGTGCACATACTCAGAGGTTGTCTTTGGGAAATAGACATATGAGTGCTGTCAGCATTGCTGCAGAGGTTGTGGGGGGGTCAGCCTGTCAGTGCTCAGACCATACGCTGCACACTGCATCAAATTGGTCTGTAGGGCTGTCATCCCAGAGGGAAACCTCTTCTAAACATGATGCGCAAGAAAGCCTGCAAACAGATTGCTGAAGACAAGCAGTCTAAGGACATGGATTACTGGTACCATGTTGTGTCGTCTGATGAGACCAAGATACACTTGGTTCAGATGATGCCAAGCGTGTGTGGTGGCAACCAGGTGAAAAGTACAAAGACAAGTGTGTCTTGCCTACAGTCAAACATGGTGGTGGGAGTGTCATGATCTGGGGCTCCATGAGTGCTGCCGGCCCTAGGGAGCTGCAGTTCATTAAGGGAACCATGAATGCCAACATGTACTGTGACATATTGAAGCAGATCATGATCCCCTGCCTTCGGAGACTGGGCTGCAGGACAGTATTCCAAAATGATAACGACCCCAAACACACCTCCAAGATGACCACTGCCTTGCTAAAAAAGCTGAGGGTAAAGGTGATGGACTGGCCAAGCATGTCTTCAGACCTAAACCCTATTGAGCATCTGTGGGGCATCCTCAAACAGAAGTGGAGAAGCTCAAGGTCTCTAACATCCACCAGCTCTGTTATGTCATCATGGAGGAGTGGTGAGGACTCCAGTGGCAACCTGTGAACCTCTGGTGAACTCTATGCCCAAGAGGGTTAAGGCAGTGCTGGAAAATAATGGTGGCCACACAAAATATTGACACTTTGGGCCCAATTTGGACATTTTCACTTAGGGGTTTACTCACTTTTGCTGCCAGTGGTTTAGACATTAATGGCTGTGTGTTGAGTTATTTTGAAGGGACAGCAAATGTACACTGTTATACAAGCTGTACACTCACTACTTTACATTGTAACAAAGTGTCATTTCTTCTGTGTTGTCACATTAAAAGATATAATAAAAGATTTACAAAAATGTGAGGGGTGTACTCACTTTTGTGAGATACTGTATATACTATGTACGGTACATTATACAGGATTTATATTATTATTATTATACAGGATTTATATAACGCCGACAGTTTGCACAGCGATTTACAATATTAGGGCAGACAGTACAATTACAATACAATTCAATACAGGAGGAATCAGAGGGCCCTGCTCGTTAGAGCTTACAATCTAGGAGGGAGGGTTAAATGATATGAAAGGGCAATAACTGCGGGGGATGAGCTGATTGAGAAAATAAGTAGTGTAGTTGTTAGGTGGTTGCAGGATAGGCTTCCCTGAAGAGAAAAGTTTTCAGGGATCGCCTGAAGGTAGATAGATTTGGGGACAGACTGACAGAATGGGGTAGGGAGTTCCAGAGGATGGGAGAGGCTCGGGAGAAGTCTTGGAGGTGAGTATGAGAGGAGGTAATGAGGGATCTGGAGAGCAGGAGGTCTTGGGAGGAGCAAAGAGGAGGGTTTGGTTGGTATTTTGAGACTAGGCTGGTGATGTAGCTGGGAGCAGAGTTGTGGATGGCTTTGTAGCTGATTGTTAGTATTTTGAATTTAATTCGTTGGACGAGTGGCAGCCAATGGAGGGAATGGCAGAGAGGGGTGGCAGACGCTGAATGGTTTGTAAAGTGGATGCGTCTGGCAGCGGCATTCATGATGGACTGGAGGGGGGATAGTCTATTTAAAGGTAGGCCAGTGAGGAGGGAGTTGCAGTAGTTGAGACGAGAGATGACCAGGGAGTGAATCAGGAGCGTTGTGGTTTCATTGGTTAGGAAGAACCTATTTTAGAGATATTGCAGAGATTGAGGCTGCAAGCTTTAGAAAGTGATTGGATGTGGGGCCAAAAGGAGAGTTCAGAATCCAGGATAACACCAAGCACCCTAACATGTGGGGATGGGTGGATGGTTGTGCCATTGCTCTTGACAGAGAAGTCGGGGGAAACGGCACATGGAGGAGGAAATATTATGAGTTCAGTTTTAGACAAGTTTGAGGAAGTGGTGTGACATCCAGGCAGATATGTCTGTTAATAAGTTAGTGATAGGTAAGGAGACTGATGGAGTGAGTTGGGGGGTGGAGAGGTAGATTTTGGTCATAGAAATTATATTGAAAGCCGTGGGAGGCTATCAGCCGGCCCAGGGAAGAGGTGTATATTGAAAATAAGAGAGGTCCAAGAACAGAACCTTGGGGGACTCCAACAGAGAAAGGAAGAGGAGAGGAAGAGGTAGAATTGTACATTACACTGAAGGTGCAATGGGATAGGTAGGACGAGAGCCACTGAAGAGCACAGTCACTGAGACCGAGGGAGTAGAGTTTTTTGAGGAGGAGGGGGTGGTCAACAGTATCAAAGGCAGCTGAAAGGTCCAGGAGTAGGAGTACATAGTAGTGTCCATTGGTTTTTGCGGTTAGTAGGTCATTTGTCAGTTTAAGAAGGGCAGTTTCTGTGGAGTGTTGGGGACAAAATCCAGATTGAAGGGGGTCAAGAAGGTTGTTCTTAACAAGATGGTGACTCAGTTGGTTGCAGACTAGGCGTTTGAGGAGTTTGGAGAAAAAGGGGAGCAAGGACATATGGCGCAGATTGTTAAGATTAGTAGGGTCCAGGTATGGCTGTTTGCATATGGGGTTGACCAGTGCATGTTTTAGAGCATTGGGGAAGATGCCAGAAGAAAGGGAGAGATTGAAGATGTGAGTTAGAGAGTGTAGGATAGAGTCAGCGGGTGAGCGTAGTATTTGAGAGGGGATAGGGTCCGGTGCACATGGGTGGTTAGGTGGGCGTTAGAAAGGAGTTTAGCAACCTCGTTAATAGTGGCAGGTTTGAATAAGGATAATGTCAATTGTGCTTGTTGACATGGGGTGTTAACTGGGGAAGATGCCTGCAGAGTGGAGATTTCATCACAAATTGTGTCAATCTTGCTTTTGAAGTGATTAGCAATCTCCTGGGCAGTGAGTGTGTTAGTGGGTGGAAGTAGGGGAGGACGAAGTAGGGAGTTAAAGGTAGAGAAGAGTCGATGGGGACTAGATGAGAAGGGCAGATTTGTATAGGTTGTAGTCTTTGAGAGACTTAGTCTTGTGCCACAGACGCTCAAGGGCGCGGCTACTCTTTTTGAGGTTTCTGGTGTCGTCTGTTTGCCAGGGTTGTAGGGGTCGAGGCCTGATTTTGTGTGTGATGAGGGGAGCTAGCTCGTCCAGGGTGGAGTATAGGGATTTATTGTAGATGGCAGTGGATTGGTTGGGGCAGGACAGGGGTGAGATGTTTTCATAGAGGTGGTCATTAGCAGAATAGAGGAGAGAAGTGTTGAGTTGGCAAAGGTTTCTACGGGTGAGGGTTAGGCGATTGGATGGGAGGGTACATATATATTCTTACACTCCCTGAACGGACTCTATATACTATACACTGAATGAGCTGGATATATAGTCTACACTAAATGCAGCATGATATATATATACAGTACATATATATTTTTATACTACCTGAACAAACTTTATATACTATACACTGAATAATCTGTATACATAGTCTACACCTAATGTAGCGTATTATATATATATATACCATATACGGTACATATATATTCTTACACTGCCTGCACTGATTGCTACACTAGATCTACATACTACACTGCCTTCACTGACTGTATATACTCTGCACTAGATCTATATACTTCCCTGCCTGCACTACCTGTATATACTCTCTAAACAAGCAATGTGATCTGACACCCGTTGTGTCCACTGCAGAAGACCAATAGTTGTACCAGGCCGGCCTCGGTACAATGATACCGCTGTGACCAATCACAGAGATCACATGTAAATAGTGTACAACGACTTTCATTCATAGACATTGTGTACTATAGTTATCTCTGTGATTGGTCACAGTGATCACATAGTACAGAGACCAATCACAGCGGACCTGTACCGTGTGGTAGCAGTGGCCAATCACAGCTATCACAGAATGGTGATACTGTACTTCTTCAGTCACAGTATGTAAAAGAAAATAAACAAATGTGAAAAAATCTATATATATATATATATATATATATATATACAGTATAACCTTGGATTGTGAGTAACTTGGTCTGCGAGTGTTTTACAAGACAAGCAAATTTTTTTTATAAATTTTAATTTGATAAACAAGCAAGGTCTTGCAATATGAGTAGAGTCAACTGAATATAAAGGCTTGATTCACACTGCCGAAACTTGAGATCCGACTTGTGAGACTCCAAGTCCCATTACATTTCAAATTCCATTTTAGTCAATGAGAGCTGTGCTAATTAGCACTACTGAAGTCACTTCGACTTTAGAAAAGGTTCCTATACTACTTCAAGGTGACTTCTATCCAACTTGTGCCTTTAGACTTTAACCACTTGCCCACTGGGCACTTAAACCCCCTAAAAACCAGACCAATTTTCAGCTTTTAGTGCTCTCACATTTTGAATGACTCAGTCATGCTACACTGTACCCAAATGAAAATGTTGTCCTTTTTTCACACAAATAGAGCTTTCTTTTGGTGGTATTTAATCACCACTGTGTTTTTCATTTTAAAATTTTATAAAAAGAAAATGCATTTTTCTTCGTTTCTGTTATAAAATTTAGCAAATTAGTAATTTTTATTTTTTTGGCCAAAATTTATACTGCTACATATCTTTAGTAAAAATAACCCAAATCAGTGTATATTATTTGATCTGTGTGAAATTAAGTCCTGGTTCACACAGGGGTGACATGTCAGACGACTTAGCCACCTGACAAGTCGTGCTCCATGCAGTGCAATGAAACCGTTCTAACAGGAGTGACTCAAGTCACTCCGACTTAGAAAAAGGTTCCTGCACTACTTGGGGGGTGACTTCAAGCGACTTGCATTGACTTCTATTACAGAAGTTATTTTCAAGCTGTGCTGAAGTCACGATGTGTGGGACGGCTTCAAGTCACCCCAGAAGTTGGATCACCCCTGTGTGAACAAGCACTTATAGAGTCTACAAGCTATGGTGCCAATCATTGAAAATTGATCACTGACAGCCTATCTCATTTCTTGAGACACTAACAAGCCAGAAAAGTACAAATACCCCAAATGACCCCTTTTTGGAAAGTAAGCATTCCAAGGTATTTAGTAAGAGGGATGGCAAATTTTTTGAAGTTGTAATTTTTTCCCAAATTCTGTGCAAAATGAATATTTTTATTTTTTTCACAGAATTGTTATATTAACAGGTTATTTCTCACAAACAGCATATGCATACCACAAATTACACCCCAGAATACATTATACTACTCCTCCTGAGTATGGTGATACCCCATTGTGTGAGACTTCTACACAGCCTGGCCACATACAGAGGCCAAACCTGCAGGGAGCACCATCAGGCGTTCTAGGGACAAAAAATACACATTTCATTTCTTGACTACCTCTTGCACTTTTGAATGTCCTGGAGCACCAGGACAATGGAAATGCCCAATAAATGACCCAATTTTGGAAAGTAAACACCCCAACGTATATTCTAGGAGGCTTAATGAGTCTTTTGAACATGTCATTTTTTTCCACAAGTTTGGAAAGAAAACGAAACACGTTTTTTTACACAAATGTGTCAATTTATACAATTTTTCTAACACATAATATGTACATAGAAAAAAATTACACCTCAAAATACATTCTGATACTCATTATGGGTATGGCGATAGCACATGTGTGAGACTTTTACACATCCTGGCCACATACAGAGGCCCAAAATGCAGGGGGCACTATCAGGTGTTCTAGGGGCATACATTTCAAATCTATTTTGACTACCTATTACACTTTTTTGAGATACTGTAGTAGCACTAATGGGCACTGTAGTGGCATGGATGTGGCACGGATGAGAACTGATGTGACATGGATGAGGCATGGATGAGCATGAATGAGGCATGAATGAGCCATGGATGGAGATGGATGAGAATGAATGAGCCATGGATGAGGATGGATGAGCCATGGATGGGGATGGATGAGCTGTGGATGGGGTTGGATGAATCATGTATGGGGATGGATGAGCATGCATGCGCTATGGATGGGGATGGGTGAGTATGGATGGGGATGGCTGTGTATGGATGGGATGGCTGAGCATGGATGTGGCACGGATGAGAACTGATGTGACATGGATGAGGCATGGATGAGCATGAATGAGCCATGGATGGAGATGGATGAGAATGAATGAGCCATGGATGAGGATGGATGAGCCATGGATGGGGATGGATGAGCTGTGGATGGGGGTGGATGAATCATGTATGGGGATGGATGAGCATGCATGCGCCATGGATGGGGATGGATGAGCATGGATGGGGATGGCTGAGCCATGAATGTGGATGGATGAGCCATGGATGGGGATAGATGAGCCATGGATGGGGATGGATGAGCATGGATGGGGATAGCTGAGAATAGATGGGGGTGGCTGAGCATGGATGGGGATGGCTGAGTATGGATGGGGATGGCTGAGCATGGATGGGATGGCTGAGCATGGATGGGGATAGCTAAGCATGGATGGGGATGGCTGAGTATGGATGGGGATGGCTGTGTATGGATGGGATGGCTGAGCATGGATGGCTAAGCATGGATGGCTGAGCATGGATTGTTGAGCATGGATGGCTGAGTATGGATTTCTGAGCATGAATGGCTGAGCATAGATTGCTGAGTATGGATGGCTGAGAATGGATGGATGGATGAGTGCAGACTGGCACAGAGCAACGCTGTAGGCACTACAGATCCTGCCCACAGTGCTGCTGCACCCAATCTCTCCCCTCTCCTCTTGCACTTTACCGATCAGTATGGAGAGGGGAGAGATAAGCCGGACATTCGTCAGCTTGTTTATATTTGATCGCTCTGTCATTTGACAAAGCTATCGCATGGTAAAGGTCTACTGCCATCGGCCCTTTACTGTGATTCCTGATCCGTGGTGCGGATATTCCTAGGAGGATGTCATTGTACGCCCTCCCAGAATTAACAAACCGCGCTGTAGCCGTCAATCGACTATGGCCCAGTTGTTATGTGGTTAATGGAATTTCTCTTACCTTAATTAATGTGATTTGGATCCTACATTAAGGGAAGATTACCCAGGTATTCCCTGAAGTTGCTTCAAAGTTGCCTCTAAGTTGCTTTGAAGTTGCCTGTTCAGGTCGCGGCAGTGTGAACCACCTCTCTTCTCTTTTGTACTCTGTAGCTCCTGAAATGCAGGTTAATTTGTTTTGTTTTTACAGTACTTTGTATTGCTATAATCATTTTAATATTAATAAATGGTTGTGGAACGATGGAATGAATCATCTGAGTTTCCATTATTTCTTATGAGGAAATTTGCTTTGATGTACGAGTGCTTTAGATTACAAGCACGTTTCTGGAATGAATTATGCTTGCAATCCAAGGCTTTACTGTATACACACACACATATATATATATATATATATATATATATTTTTTTTTTACATGCTAAAAAAAATTGTAAAGAAAATGTATTTAATTTCTTTGTTTAGCGAAAAAGTGTGACAAATATTACAATTTCAAAAAATCCACTATGCCTTTAGCTAAATACCTTGGACTGTCTACTTTACAAAAAGGGGTCATTTTGGGGGGGGGGGGGGTGCGGGGGTATTTGCATTGTCCTGTCAAGAAATGAGATAGGCAGTGCAACAGAATTGATCAAATATAAATACCATAGTTTGTAGAGTCTATAACTTTTACACAGACTAAATAGTATACACTGATTTAGGTTATTTAATACATTTTGGCCTAAATTTATGAAGAGAGAATTGCAGGTATATTTTGTGTTTATAGCAAAAGCATAAAAACCAGTGGTGAGTAAGTAACACCAAAAGAAAGCTCTATCTGTATCAAAAAATTATAAAAGTTTAATTTGGGTACAGTGTTGCATGACTGAGTAATTATATATAAATAAAGTGCAGCGCTGTAAACTATAATATCTCAGAAGAATCAGCACCCAGTGTAGAATCTGTGCATAGAAGTTGTAAAAGTGCTTCAGTGCCACTCCACCTTCACCAGTCGGCTGGCTGGCTGGCGAGTCTCACTGGATTAGTGACAACACCTTACTGTTTCACCTGACCGGATCTGAGTCCTTTTAGAGTCCAATGTTTGTGATAAAACATGCGGGATGTGGCTCCTGTAATAAGAGCCTGTTATGGAAGGTGAGCGGCTAGTGTGACTGGTGAAGGTGGAGTGGCACTGAAGCACTTTTACAACTTCTATGCACAGATTCTACACTGGGTGCTGATTCTTCTGAGATATTATAGTTTACAGCGCTGCACTTTATTTATATATATGGACATTTTTAGAGGATTCTGATAAATTGCCTTTAGTGTACAGCAGCTGTTTTTTATTGACTGTGCTGTTTGTATTTTACATATTATGACTGAGTAATTGATATTCAAATTGTGACAGTGCTGAAAGTTGAAAAGTGGCCTGGGCAGGATGAGTGTGAAAGTACTTGGTATCAAGGTGGTTAAAATAGCATAAAGCTTGAATATCACTCAAGGATCATAAAATGATTTTTAGCTGTATTCTCTGACCCACAACTTTGCATGTCAGTTGACTATCAGGTTTCTACAACCTTCATCTTATTAACATCAGATAAGTCTTTTGGTGTCTTTAGATTTGAGCTGGATATGTTAAGGACATGTTGTGACTCCCCACAGTGCCTGTATAGTTAGATATCCTTTCAGGCACTCTTTGTAAAATTTTGACCTTGAACTAAGAATCATAAAGAACTGATATTTTAACTTCTCTGAGCAGATTTTTTCTGTTTTTTACATTGTGCCAATCTCTAAATAGGTACCAAGTATTGGTGTTCTGCCGTACTGAGCTTTACTGAAGTCCTGCAGGCTGATTATTAGCTCAAGTCATTTTATCCATTAAAACCTATTTTACATACATTGATTACAGTAAATCAAGTAAAAAAAAGGGTTTTTAACAACTCCAGTTCATAAAAAAACATTTAAAAAAAATCTAATGGTGGAGCTGATTAGTAATTTAAAGTGGTTCTAAATGCAAAATTTTTTAACCTTAATGCATTCCCTGCATAAAAAACATTCCGCCCACATCCCTAAACACTTAGCTACCTCGTCTCCAGATCCAGGGCTGTCCCCATCTGCAGCACCCCTCCATTGACTTCCTAGTCTCATAGGAGACACAATAAGCAGCAGGAGCCAAATTCTGTGAGGAGGGAGTAGGGGCATGGTGGAGCCACACTGTGTACGTCTATGGAAGTACAAAGCCCAACTCGGGAGTGCACCAGCATGGGCAGCTGCAGGAAGAAGGAACACCAGTGCCAGTGGGGGACTGCCAAAAAGTGGTAAGAGACAGCTCCATCATTCCATTGAATTGGTAAGTATAACCTCTTTTTTTATTTGAAGAAAAAAATTCCCTTTAGGATCACTTTATTTGAAGTGGTTGCAAGCCTAAAAAACATGCTCCTGTTCCGCTTGATCAGTAGCATAGTGTTGTTGCAGTGTAATTTGTCCCTTTCTTTGATCTAAAATAGCTGGTTGATCCTGCCTGTTCCTGTGTCCCCCTGTGTGTGCTGACCACTGTAATCATGGCTGCTGATCCATGATATAGCAGTCAGTTTATGTGCCTCCTTCATCTCACTGTGTGTAGATAGTCTCTCCTTCTCCCCCTCCCTTCCTGCCTGTCATTTCCTAGTCTGTGTGTGTGAGCCGGTCTCCTCCTCGCCCCTCCCCTCTCCTCCTGCCTCTATTCCGATGTAATACATGACACAATTTCTTGTATCCTCTCTGTTTTAACAATATATATTTTTTAACAATATAACTTTTTTCACAGCTCCTCTGTGCAGTCACATGACCTCCCACTGCTGGCTGGCTGACATCAGTGGGGAATCTCAGCCCCTCCCGCTGCTGTTCTTAGATCAAGGAAGGAGAGCAAAGATAGATCACTTACTGCACAGAGGAGCTGTGCAAAAAGGTATTTAGGATTCTAATTAAAAAGAAACACACACATAGTTACATAGTTACATAGTTAGTCAGGTTGAAAAAAGACACAATCCATCTAGTTCAACCAAAAAAAAAAAAGACAGAAAAATTATATATAACCATACAATCCCTTATACAATCCTTCACCCACAGTTGATCCAGAGGAAGGCAAAAAAACCCCCAGCAAAGCAAGATCCAATTTGTTATAGCGGGGGAAAAAATTCCTTCCTGATCTCCGGAGAGGCAATCAGATTCACCTTGGATCAACTTATCTAAAAATGTTAGTACCCAGTTATATTATTTACATTAATCACTTAACCTCCGGAAGAATTTCCCAGGTTAGGACCAGAGCACTTTTTGCAATTCGGCGCTGCGTCGCTTTAACTGACAATTCCGCGGTCATGCGATGTTGTATCCAAACAAAATTTGCGTTCTTTTTGGCCCACAAATAGAACTTTCTTTTGGTGATATTTGATCACCTCTGCGTCATTTCTGATCACCGCTATAAACAAAAGAAGAGCGACCATTTTGTAAAAAAACCCAAATTTCTTACTTTTTGCTAAAATTCAAATCCAAAAAAAAATATAAAAAGACATTTTTTTTCACTGGTTTTGGCCGATTTATATTCTTCCTCATATTCGTGATAAAAAAAAATCACAATCGGCGTTTATTGATTGGTTTGCGCAAAAATGGCCGCATTTACGGATGGTGAGAATTTATTTCTGGGGTTTTTATTTTTTTTTTATTTTTTACTAGTAATGCCGACGATTTGCGATTTTTAGCGGTACTGCGATATTGCAGCGGACATGTTGGACATTTTTGACACTTTTTTGGGACCAATGACATTTATTCAGCGATCAGAAATTTAAATGTCCACTGATTACTGTATAAATGTCATTGGCAGCGAAGGGTTAACCTGCAGGGGAGATCTAGGGGTTAACTGTGTTCCCTGGGTGTGTTCTTACTGTGGGGGGGGGTTGGGCTACCATGGGCATGAGAGATCTAACTGATCCCAGTGACAGGGATCAGTAGATCACCCATGCCCGCACTGTCAGAATGGGGAACCGCCGTGTTTACATCGGCGGTTCCCCGTTCTTTGCCTGTGGACATCGGGTCCGCCGAGCCGCCGGCACACTCCTCAGGAGTGCGGCGCGCACGCCCCCTAGCGGCCATTCGCAGATCGCCGCCTTTTACTGCGATTCAGCATCCACACTGCCGCCATAAATATGCGGTAGGCAGTGTGGAACTGGTTAAGGAAAGAATCCAGGCCTTTTTTAAAGCAATCTACCATGCTGGCCAAAACTACCTCTGGGGGGAGTCTATTCCACATTTTCACAGCTCTAACTGTGAAGAAACCTTTCCGTATTTGGAGATGAAATCTTTTTTCCTCTAGACGTAAAGAGTACCCCCTTGTCCTTTGGGATGACCTTAAAGTAAATAACTCCACACCAAGTTAACTATATGGACCACTTATGTATATGTTGATCATATCCCCCCTTAATCACCTCTTCTCAAGAGAGAATACATTCAGTTCCTCTAATCTTTCTTCATAACTGAGCTCCTCCATGCCTCTTATTAGTTTAGTTGCCCTTCTCTGCACTTTCTCCAGTTACCCAATATCCTCTTTGAGAACTGGTGCCCAAAACTGAACTGCATATTCCAGATGAGGTCTTACTAATGATTTGTACAGGGGCAAAATGATGTCTCTATCTCTGGAGTCCATACCTCTCTTAATACAAGAAAGGATTTTGCTTGCTTTGGAAACCGCAGCTTGGCATTGCATGCCATTATTAAGCTTATGATCTACCAAAACCCCCAGATCTTTCTCCACACACTGTACTTTATATCTTGATAAAACAGAGAGGCTACAAGTACAACATTGTGCTGTATTGCAGTGCATTGTGATGCATTGCAGGATGTAGCACAGTATATAAATGCAGCATGTTCCAATTACACCCGGCACTCTGGGCCTGTTAAAAAAATGGATTTCAGGCTTGATTGTGCTAGATCTTGCCATCATGCTAGATCTGCACAGAGCAATATTTCCCAAAATCTGTGGTGTCAATGTAACTTATTAGTAGAGTTGAGCGAACACCTGGAAGTTCGGGTTCTGCTGGTCCGTCCGAACTTCGGGACAAAGTCCGGGTCCGGGTCCGGACGGAACCCGAACGATCGCACGGGGCCTGGGCCTGAAACAGGGCTTCAAGCCTGCCTGGTCGTCTTGGGCTTGAAGGTCCACAAGCGAGTTGAGATGATTATTCAATGTAACTGTGGTGTCTAAAACCCTTTATAACGAGACACGTCTAGATCGTACTACCGTTCTAGATCGTGTTAGTTCGGACTTTAGGTAAAAAAATTGTCCGGGTCTCACGGCCCACATTAACCTTGTACGACGTAAATATATGACACGATGTAGGACGTTACGTAGTGTTACGTGACGTTATGTCGTGTTACAACATGAACATCGGAGAGACAAAATA
>BLSH010488835.1:61732-78117 GCA_018402905.1 Glandirana rugosa | reverse complement strand
AATAATGTGTCACTAAGAGCAACAGCTGGCCCTATAGGAGTAGGCAATCGTTTTTGAACAAGAATCTGTCCCTCTAAGCAACAGATGGAAACTCTCCCTTTAGAACTAGGAGATGAGTTTTGAACAATAATGTGTCACTTACAGCAACAGCTGGCCCTATAGGAGTAAGCAATGTTTTTTGAACAAGAATCTGTCCCTCTAAGCAACAGCTGGAAACTCTCCCTTTAGAACTAGGAGATGATTTTTGAACAATAATGTGTCACTAAGAGCAACAGCTGGCCCTATAGGAGTAGGCAATCGTTTTTGAACAAGAATCTGTCCCTCTAAGCAACAGATGGAAACTCTCCCTTTAGAACTAGGAGATGAGTTTTGAACAATAATGTGTCACTTACAGCAACAGCTGGCCCTATAGGAGTAGGCAATAGTTTTTGAACAAGAATCTGTCCCTCTAAGCAACAGCTGGAAACTCTCCCTTTAGAACTAGGAGATGATTTTTTAACAATAATGTGACACTTACAGCAACAGCTGGATAGAGTAGGCAATGTTTTTTGAACAAGAATCTGTCCCTCTAAGCAGAAGCCTCTACCTAGTGCAGTCAGATCGCTCAAAGCAGCAGTATGTGAAATCTCAAATTACTCCCACAATCTGATCGTTGTGTACGATCCCACAATCTGATCATTGTGTATGATCGTAACGATCGTTGCGTTAAGGAGGGTTTGATCTGCAATGTGTCACTCAAAGCATCAGTATGTGAAATCTCAAATTACTCCAACAATCTGATCGTTGTGTACGATCGTAGCGATCGTTGCGTTAGGCAGAGTTTGATCTGCAATCTGCAACTCAAAGCAGCGGTATTTGAACTCTCAAATTACTCCAACAATCTGATCGTCGTGCATGATCGTGGCGATCGTTGTTTTATGCAGAATTTGATCTGCAACTCAAAGCAGCGGTATGTGAAATCTCAAATTTCTGCTATCTGTCCTCAGAGCAACAGCACAGCAGTAGTAATCTATCTCAGGATGCAGGATCAGATGTTGTTAAAATGTCTCTAATCTCTCCCTGACGCCGTCAGCTTCCTCTCCCTACAGCTAACCCAAGAGCATGTGACATGCAGCACTGTGACTCCAGCTTATAAAGAGGCTGGGTCACATGATGCACTGGCCAATCACAGCCATGCCATTAGTAGGCATGGCTGTGATGGCTTGTAAGGGCAAACCAGTGAAACGCTTGTTGATTGGCTGCCCTGCAGCTATTCAACATGCGTGATGAACTACCAGAACCCAGACCCGAACGTTTTTTGAAATGTCCGTGTTCGGGTCTGGGTCCCGGACACCCGAAAGTTCGGTATGGACCCGAACGTTACAGTCCGGGTTCGCTCAACACTAATAGTGACAGCTCTTTGGATCTCATATTGAGAGTTGACAGCAACAGATTCCAAATGCAAATAGCACATTTGAAATGAACTCTAGACCTTTTATCTGCTCCTTGTAAATGGGATAATGAGGGAATAACACACACCTGGCCATGGAACAGCTAAGCAGCCAATTGTCCCATTACTTAAAAAGTGTGAGGCACATATACAAACTGTTGTAATTCCTACACCGTTCACCTGATTTGGATGTAAATACCCTCAAATTAAAGCTGAAAGTCTGTAGTTAAAGCACATCTTGTTCGTTTCATTTCAAATCTATTGTGGTGGTGAATAGAGCCAAAAAGATTAGAATTGTGTCAATGTCCCAATAGTTATGGACCTGACTGTAAGTTTTACTTGTATATCTACTGTGTTCCCTTTTCTACACACTTTGAAAAGTGTAGATCGTGTTAGAAATCTTCCTTCATCTTTTAGCAGTACATAGGGGTTGGTGGGGAGTCTGGACTTACACTGTTTGAGAGCTGATTGGAGGAAAGAGACCCCCCCTACACACACACACGCACACATAGGCAGAGGACCGAAAGAGCATGCAGAGCTGCATTCTGGATAAACAAGTTCTGCTTATCTCCCTCTAAGTACCCTCCCCAACACAAATTTTGAGCTCATGTTATCTCATGTGTTGGAGAACTTGTCAGAATGACTTATGCTGATAATATAGGAATGAAGCACTAGAGAGAAATGACACATAGAGCTTTGGAGAGAGACAAGTAAACACTATAGATGTGTGCTTATTTCAAATTTAATGAATGGGGTTCACAACCACTTTAAACATACCACCCCCCCCCCCTTTGTTCCATTGCTAGTTGTCAACTATATAGAAAGTGAGGAGTAATGACAGTTGCTGCCACATTATGATGTGAGGGGAAATAAACCAAGGGGATATATGGTTACAACACAAAGGTGAGGTTTCACTATGATTTGGGAGAGTTCCTCCCACTTGCTGTTAGAAGCAAAACGTCCAATGGAAATCTCCCCAATAGATGACACAGACAAAAAGAAAACAGTTCTAGCCCCTCATCAATCTATTTAAAACAAAGTAAAACTATTTTGTGTGTGCTACTTTAGTCCCTTCCTTACCAGGCACTTAAACCCCCCTCCTGCCCAGATGAATTTTTGGCTTTCAGCGCTGTCGCATTTTGAATGACAATTGCGCGGTCATGTGACGTTGTACCCAAATAAAATTTGCGTCCTTTTTTTCCCACAAATAGAGCTTTCTTTTGGTGGTATTTGATCACCTCTGCGTCATTTATGATCGCCGCTATAAACAAAAATGAGCGACAATTTTGCAAAAAAGAACAATATTTTTTACTTTTTGCTAAAGTACAAATCCATTAAAAAAAATTATTCATCAGTTTTGGCCGATATATATTCTTCTACATATTTTTGGTTAAAAAAAAAATCGCAATCGGCGTATATTGATTGCTTTGCGCAAAAGTTATCGCATCTACAAACTGGGAATTGATTTATGGCGTTTTTATTATTATTTTTTTTTTTACTAGTAATGGCGGCGATCTGCGATTTTTATCAGGATATTGCCGCAGAAATGTCGGACATTTTTTACACTTTTTTGGGACCAATGACATTTATACAGCGATCAGAAATTTAAATGTCCACTGATTACTGTGTAAATGTCATTGGCAGTGAAGGGGTTAACCTGCAGGGGGCAGTGAAGGGGTTAAATATGTTCCCTGGGTGTGTTCCAACTGTGGGGGGGGGGGGGGGCTGGCCGGGACATAACAGATCTAACTGATCCCAGTGACAGGGATCAGTAGATCTGCTATGTCCCCTGTCACAGAATGGGGAACCGCCTTGTTTACATCGGCGGTTCCCCGTTCTGAGGCTCCTAAAAGACATCGTCGGGTCTCGGGCGGACATCGAGTCCGCCCGAGCCACGGGCACGCTCACGCAGCGTGCGGCGCGGGCCCACGCGCCGCTGCTGCCACTAGGGGGCACGCGAGGACGTCGTCCCGGCATTCCAGATCCGCGCTGGAGCCGTACTATGGCAATAGCGCGGATCTGGAGTGCTTAAGCTTTCATAAATATGTTATGACTCTTTTTTGCAAAATATGTATATTGACATAGTGTGACTCAATGGCAAAGTATCTAATTTTAAATATTTTCAAGATGAAAAGTACATAACAGGGATTCTTGAAGGAGAACATCTATTTTTTTAAAATAGTTCAGTGATTTCCAATGGCAGAACTATTTAGATGTCTGAATACAATCGCTTAACAATTTTGGCTTGCTAAAGAGAGTTGCTAATGTACAATTTAGTTAAATAATTCCTAAATTAAAACCATACTTGTAGAGTGGGCATGCTTTGCTTTTACATCCAGTAATTTTGAACCAGTAGGTGGCATTCTATGTCACTAGACATCCCAGACACTGATATTTATGACACGCTAAGTAGGAAGAGAAGCCACATGGCTCCAATATTTATTTTTATTGTTTTCATTTTTTCACATACGTATGGGTTAAAAGTCCCATTAACAATTATTGTTTTTCCTTAGGAAAGGCTAGTAGCAGCTGGTCACATTCAATTAGACTTTCTCCACTCACCCATATTACTTAATTTATATTATGTGTCAAAACACACCCCAGTAATTATAGCCACAGTCACCATCAAAGTAACATGGTGTGATTAAATGTGCCAAAGCTTTTTTTTATTTTTTATTGCTTTAGGAATGTGTGTGTGGTCTTTTTTTCTTTTTCTTAGTAAAATTTTCCAGTTAGGGCATATTTGTCTCCAGATTTTATTATGCAACAGCAAGGAGTACATTAAAACAAGGCAATAATGTTGTAGGTTTTAGCACTCATTCACATTGTTGTGTTGAGGTAACGCGCAATACAATGGGGGTCTTTTACTATAGCTCTTCGGGTCTGGTTTGGATATTAAGGGGAACCCCGCGCCAAATTTAAACAAACATTGACGTGGGGTTCCCCCTAAAATCCAAACCAGACCCTTATCCGAGCATGCAGCCTTGACCAGTTAGGATTGGGGGATGAGCGAGTGCCCCCCTCCTGAACCATACCAGGCTACATGCCCTCAACATGGGGAGTATGGGTGCTTTGGTGGAGGGGGCTCTGCCCCCCCACCTCAAAGCACCTAGTGCCCATGTTAATGGGGACAAGAGCCTCTTCCCCACACGCCTGGCCGGCGGGGGGGCTTATAGGAATCTGGAAGCCCCCTTTAATAACTGAGCCCCCAGATCCCAGCACCAAAAAAGGGGTGTAGTGTAAAAAAAGCATGGAGAGGATGCTTTGAGGTCGCCCATGTTGATGGGGAGATGGGCCTCATCCCCACAACCCTGGCAGGTGGTTGTGGGGGTCTGCGGACATCTCCATCTTCTCCTGGCCTGGTCCTTCTTCTGGTCTTCTGCTTCTTCTTTTAGTCTTCTTGCTTCCTCTCTTCATCTTCAGTCTTCAATCTTCATCTTCTTCTTTCACCAACACCGCTCTCCCTGCTACTGCAGTCTGTCCAGTGCCCGTTTTCCAGAATGGGCGATCTTCATAATGACAGTTCTTTTATAAGAAGGGGTGGTGCCACCCGGTGATGTAAATGGGTGACCCGCCCCTCCTGACATCACATGACATTAGAAGGAGCAGGTTCACTCAGTTATGTCACTGGGTGGCCCCGCCCCTTCTTATAAAAGTACTGTCATTGTGAAGACCGTCCATTCTGGGAGACGTGCAGGGGCGGGACTGCAGCAGCGAGAGCAGCGGTGGTAAAAGAAGAAAGAAGAAGAAGATGAAGATTGAAGATGAAGAGAGGAAGCAAGAAGACTAAAAGAAGAAGCAGAAGAATGACCAGGCCAGGAGAAGATGGAGGAAGAAAGAAGAAAGAAGAAAAGAGCTATTTTACAAAATAAAGGACTTGTTTTCACGGTCCTGGTGGTGGAGTCTGTCTTGTGCAGGGAACAACCGCTCTTGCGCACCCTAGTTTCAGAAGCGTCCACTTCACGGACATACGGTAATGCTGGGTCCAGATGCTTCAGAATGGGAGCGGAGGTGAACAGGGACTTGAGTTTCTGGAAAGCGGCTTGAGCCTCGGGAGACCAACGGAACCGGATGTTCTGTTTGGTCAACTGCGTGATGGGTTCCACGATGGCTGAGAAGCCTTTAATGAACTTCCTATAAAAGTTTGCGAAGCCCACAAATCTCTGAACTCCCTTTCTGTCCGTTGGTGTGGGCCATTCCAGGATAGTGGAGACTTTCTGGGGATCCATATGAATGCCCGTCATGGAGATGATCAGTCCCAGGAAGTGCATGCTGGGCTGCTCAAAGGAGCACTTTTCCGCTTTCGCGTAAAGGCCATGTTGCTGGAGCCGACCGAGAACTTTGGTGACATGCGTACGATGTTCTTCGAGGGAAGCAGAGAAAATCAGGATCTCAGCCAAATAAATGATCACAAAGAGGTCAAGGAAGTCCCGGAACATGTCATTTACAAAGTGTTGAAATGTTGCCGGGGTGTTGCATAGACCAAAGGGCATAATGACCAAAGCGGGTGCGGAACGCTGTTTTCCATTCATCTCCCTCCCTGATACGAATGAGGTTGTACGCTCCCCGAAGATCAAGCTTGGTGAAGATGATGGCTGCTCCTAACCTCTGAAATAGTTCCGGGACTAAAGGCAGAGGGTACCGGTTTTTAATGGCCATCCGGTTAAGTTCCCGGTAATCTATGCCAGCCCCAGCAGAAGAAGTGGAGGGTCGGATGAACCCTTTCTTAGAGTTCTCATCCAGGTAGGTCTTGAGGGCCGCTAATTCAGGTTCAGAGAGGGGATAAATCCTCCCGAAGGGCACCTCTGCCCCAGGCAACAGTTCAATAAGGCAGTCGTAGGGCCTATGCAGAGGTAGTTTATCAGCCCCTTTCTTACTAAAGACATCCAGGAATGAATGATAGGCCGGTGGAAGGAGGGTACGGATGTCGGGTTCTGTGTCAGAGTCCAGACAGAGGAGTGCGGGGAACAACTTCACCTCTGGAGGCTAAGCAATGTTGTTGGCAGTAAGGCGACTGGAAGCGGACTGTCCCTGTGGCCCAATCAATGCTGGGATTGTGTGCCCGGAACCATGGTAAGCCTAAAATAATGGGACAGAGGGGAGAGGCGATGGCGTCCAGCCGCAGGAGTTCTTTATGACCATCCAGTGTGACAGAGGGAAGAGGGGCAGTCTTATGGGTAACAGTCCTGGATTTAATGTGCGACCCGTCAGCCAAGCCGATCACCATCTTGTGGGATTTTAGTTGTAAAGGGATGTAGTGCGGTGCAGCAAAGTCCAGGTCAATAAAACAACTGCACGCCCCGGAGTCAAGGATGGCTGGGACCGTGGTATTCCCTCCGGGAAGCTGCAAAGAAAGGAGAATAGTAAGATGAGCTTAAGAACTTGAGACCTAGGCAGGTCACTTGAAGCAACTGTAAAACACTTACCACGCTTAGCGGGGCACATCCTGACCACGTGGCCGGGTTCACCACAATACAGACATAGGTTCAGAGTAAAGTGACGCTGCCTTTCTTCGGTGGTGAGGGATGGGCGTAACAACCCAATCTGCATCGGTTCAGGGGCGTCTTGTGGAGAGGAGGAGGAGGGTGCCGGGTGGAAGGCAGGCGGAATCGGATAACTGGGAACCTGTGGGAGCATTCAGGTGGGGCCCGGAAGATCTTTCGGCGCGGCGCTCCCTGAGGCGCCGATCAATGGAGATGGCCAGGTTAATTCCTCCAAGGTCTTGGGTATCCCCACTCATGCCAGCTCATCTTTTAAGGGTTCCAATAGTCCCATATGGAACTGAAACAGGAGAGCGGCACTGCCTACAGCTGTATCTGCGATCCAGCGCCGGAACTCAGCGGCATAGTCCTCCACGGGACGGCGACCCTGCTGAAGCGTATACAGGATGGCCTCCGCTGTGGCAGCCTGGTGGGGATCCTCCTACAGTTGCGCCATGGCTTGAAAAAATGTGGCCGCTGTGGCGACTTCAGGAGCATTCTGCTCCCACAATCTAAGGGCCCATGCCTGGGGTTCACCCTGCAGTAGGGAGATGATAAATCCCACCTTGGTGGTTTCCAGAGAGAAGGTGCGTTGTTGAAGCCCCAGGTACTGTTCACATGCACTCCAGAAGAACCATAACTTACGTCGGTCCACGGAAAACGAATCCGGCAGCGGGACCTTGGGCTCAGAAGGCAGGGCCACAATGGTGCGGGCTGCAGCAGGGCCAGCGGTTGGGGAGGTTGAAAGCTCATGTACCCGTTCTTCCAACCAGTTGTAACCCTCTTGCAGGTTCTTGACTGCTTGCGTAAGGCCCCCAAGGTGCGTACACAAATCGTCCATGGGGGAGCGGGTCCCCTGCGCAGACTCGGTCATGGCTGTCTGTTACTGTCCTGGTGGTGGAGTCTGTCTTGTGCAGGGAACAACCGCTCTTGCGCACCCAATTCAAGGACCCCTGGTAGAGTAGACAGAAGTCCAAGAGTTTGGGGTGGCACGAAGGGCTGGATGTTCACTGGTGATGATGTGATGATCCAGGTGGTCGTGCCGGTCAGAGGGATGGTTGTGCAGGCTGGATCGGCAACAGGCAGGCAATGTGGTACAGATGGGTCAGGCAGAAGGGTGGTGAAGTCCAAGCAAGGTTCCTTATCAGGCGGGCAGCAGAAGTACAGAGGGAGCAGACAATCGGAGGGTCGTAGATAGCCGGGGTCGGTGCAGACAGCAGATCAGCAGGTCAGGTCAAGCCTGGTCAAACAGGAAGCAGAGTAGTACAGGAACAGGGGGTTAGAGCTGGGGCTCACAGGTCACAGAAGCTGTAGAACGGACAGCACTTGCTGCTGGGAGCAGAGGGTCTAAATAGCGCCGTTTGGTGCCGTTTCCGGCATGTGCACCACCGCAGAAACAGCCAGAAAGAATCTGGGCTGATGCTTTTTCTTAACACTTGTCAAAAACTGCCTCTTGTTTTTTTTAAACTACACTCCTTTTCACATGGGGGGTCGGGATCTGGGGGCCCCCTTATTAAAGGGGGCTTCCAGATTCTGATAAGCCCACAGACCCCCACAACCACCGGCCAGGGTTGTGGAGATGCAGCCCTTCTACCCATCAACATGGGGACAAGGGGCTTTGGGGGCGACTTCAAAGCATCCTCCCCACGTTGAGGGCAGGTGGCCGAGGGGGCGCTCGCTCGTCCCCACCCCCTCCTGCCATGACAAGGCTGCATGCTCAGATAAGGGTCTGGTTTGGATTTTGAGGGGGACCCCACATCATTTTTTTTAATTTGGTGCGGGGTTCCCGTTAAAATCCATACCAGACCTGAAGGGCCTGCTTTGGATTTTGGGGGGAACCCCACGTTATTTTTTTTTACATTTTGGCACAGGGTTTCCCTTAAATTCCATACCAGACCTGAAGGGCCTGGTTTGGATTTTGGGGGGGAACCCCATGCCATTTTTTTTTAATTTTGGCGCGGGCCCTGCTGTTGTAAATTAGTTAAAAATTGTGATAAAATGCCCCAGTCAAACAGGTGGTGAAAAATTGGGCCTCGGGTGCTGGCGGTGCCAGAACACTGTAACCCCTTGAAGTTACTCTTGTTGGGCGCAGGAACTGGGCCTGATGTTGTAAATTAGTTTACAAATTGTGACGAAAGCCCCCAGTTAAACAAGTGGTGAAAAATTGGGCCCTGGGTGTTGGCGGTGCCAGAACACTGTAACCCCTTGCAGTTACTCTTGTTGGATGGAGGAACTGGGCCTGATGTTGTAAATTAGTTTACAAATTGTGACAAAAGCCCTCAGTCAAAGAGGTGGTGGAAAATTGGACCTTGGGTGCTGGCGGTGCCAGAACACTGTAACCCCTTGCAGTTACTCTTGTTGGGCGCAGGAACGGGACCTGCTGGTGTAAATTAGTTTAACCGCTTAAGCCCCAGAGCCCTTTTTTACACTTGTTGTTTACAATTTAAAATCATTTTTTTTGCTAGAAAATTACTTAGAACCCCAAACATTATATATATTTTTTCAAACGCCCTAGAGAATAAAATGGTGATCGTTGCAATACTATTTGTCACACGGTATTTGCGGTCTTACTGTCTTTCAAGCACAATTTTTTTGGAAAAAATTCACATTTTTGAGTTAAAAAATAAGACAACAGTAAAGTTAGCCCAATTTTTTGTATATTGTGAAAGAGGATGTTATGCCGAGTAAATAGATACCATACATGTTGCAGTTGAAAATTGCGCACACTTGCGGAATGGTTACAAACTCCGATACTTAAAAATCTCCATAGTCGACGCTTTAAAAATTTTTAACGGTTACCTGGTTAGAGGTGCAGAAGAGGTCTTTTGCTGGAATTACTGCTCACACTCTGGTGATCGCGGTGATACCTCACATGTGTGGTTTGAACATCGTTTTCATATGCGGGCGTGACTTATGTATGTGTTTTCTTTGCTGCGCGAGCTCGCAGTTATGGTGGTGCTTTACATTTTTTTTTTCATTTTTTTTTTTTATTTTTTTTTTTTTAACACTGTTTGTTTAAAAAAAAAATCAAATCTGATCACTTTTATTGCTATCACAAGGAATGTAGACATCCCTTGTGATAGTAATATATGGTGACAGGTACTCTTTATGGAGGGATGAGGGGTCTAAAAGATCCCCCATACCTCCTTTGCACTTCACAGTATTCAGACCGCCAAAAACGGCGATTCTGAATACTGTCATTTTTTAAAAATGATGTTGCGGCGTTGCTTCCGGAAATGTACGAAGGAGTCCCGATTGAAGCTGATTCTGGCTTCCACAGGGACTCCACACAGCGGTCAGATGTGTCGGATCAGAGCTAGGGTCTCCTGGTGGGACAGGAGACCAGAGAAGAGCAGCGGATGGTGGCAGGAGGGGGGGTGGCCCCTCCCGCTGCCTGGGATAAAGACCGAGCGGCTTCCGAGCCAGATCAGCCATTATCACCGGATAGCCGGCCGCCTGCTTTAAAAAACGGTACCGGGATATAGCCTGTAGTTGCAGGCTATAGCCTGATACATCCACTTAAAGCTGCTGCCATTTATAAATGGTGATTCGCGTTAAGTGGTTAAAAATTGTAATGACATGCCCCAGTCAAACAGGTGGTGAAAAATTGGGCCTTGGGTGTTGTCGGTGCCAGAACACTGTAACCCCTTGCAGTTACTTTTATTGGGCGCAGGAAAGGGCCCTACTGTTGTAAATTAGTGTAACCACTTAACGTGAATAGCTGTTTATAAACGGCGGCTGCTTTAAGTGGAAGTATCGGGGTATAACCTGCAGTTACAGGCTATACCCTGGTACCGCTTTTTAGAGCAGGCGGCTAGCTATCAGTTGATAACAGCCAATCCGGCTCGGGAGCCACTCTGTCGTTATCCCAGGCAGCGGGAGGGGAAATCCCCCCGTCCCACCACCGTCCACCACTCTTCTCTGGCCTCCCGTCCCCCCGGGAGACTGGAGCTCTGATCCAGCACGTCCACTGGCTGTGTGGAGTCCCTGTGGAAGCCGGAATCGGCTTAGATCAGGACTCCTTCGTACATTTCTGGAAGCAATGTTACGTCACTTCCGGTTTACTCGGCGGCTAATGGCGCCGGTTTTAAAAAAAATGGCGGTATTCAGAATCGCCGTTTTTGGCGATCTGAATACTGTGAAGTGTAAAGGATGGATGCCTCTATAAAAAGAGTACCTGTCACCATATATTACTATCACAAGGGATGTATACATTCCTTGTGATAGCAATAAAAGTGATCACATTTTTTTTAAAGGAACAGTGTTAAAAGAAAAAATACAACAAAATAAATAAAAATAAAAATTTTAAAGTGTTCGCATGCTCCTGCAGCAAAGGAACCGCATAGATGAGTCGAGCCCGCATATGAAAACGTTAAACATTTTTGTCGCCTATGGAGATTTTTAAGTACCGGAGTTTGTCGCCATTCCGCAAGTGTGCGCAATTTTCAACTGTAACATTTATGGTATCTTTTTACTCAGCATAACATTCCTCTTTCACAATATACAAAAAATCGGGCTAACTTTACTGTTGCCTTATTTTTTTAATTTTTAAAAAAAAAGGGCTTGAAAGACCGCTGTGCAAATACCGTTTGACAAAAAGTATTGCAATCATTGCCATTTTTTTCTCGAGGTTGTTTAAAAAAAATATATAATGTTTGGGGCTTCTAAGTAATTTTCTATAAAAAAACTGATTTTAACTTGTAAACAACAAATGTAAAAAAGGGCTCTGGGGGTTAAGGGGTTAAAAACGGTATATATTTTAATACACCACGTCAAGTGTACTATATACCTTATGTACAGATATATAGTGCACACTCAATACGCTGTGTGTATATATATATATATATAGATATATATATATCTATATATATATATAATCTATACATATATATATACCAGGCTGTATATATTTTATTTCCAATAGTTTTTATTGAAATATTTTGCAATACAAGAAAAAAAACTGTGAGATTAGGTATGTAATGAGTCAAGTGAGGTTCAACAACATGTTAGGTTACCATTCCAGCAGATCAAAATCTGTGACATACTTAGTATTGATCAATCTCTTTTTTGGGAGTGTAGACTCTTTTATAATCATTGACCGCTTGGTCTACCACACCCCTTAGGGGAAATTGCTGTGTGGCAGTGCAAGTCGACAGAAGAGAGATTTAGTGGATATCTCGATCGCATTAGTATCTGTAGAGTTATGCTGTATAGTAGCAATCAATTGTGCCTATCTCTGTAATATTGTGCTACATATGGAGGATGAGAGAAGGAAGGAGAGAGAGAGAGAGAAAGAAAGAAAAGGAGGGGATGAGGACAGGGGGAGGGCGGGGGGAGTATGCCTTTTGGACTTCTTTGTTGGGCGGGTAGTTGGTACTCTGCTCTCTTCTTTTTCCAAGATTACCGAATAGTAATTGGTAAGTTAGTAAGGTGGGCCTTGGTAGGCATTCCGTGTATTAGATGCGTCCTGTTGTTGTTGGCTGCAGCAATACTTGTGGTAGGTTAGAGTATATTATGGTGCAATTTATAATTGTTAAGTAGTGGGTGATGAAGTCATGTCTGGAGAGTACATAAGGGGTTTTTGATACAGGAGTCCCATTGGCAGTTGAATTTGTGAATTTTTAAGTGAGCCTTAGCGTAGGCAAGTTCATTAGCTGCGTTTTCGTTAAGAATTGTTATTGTCTTGTATTCTGGGGGGTTTGGTGATTTCCAGCTCCTTGTAATAGTGAGACGGGCAGCGATGAATATGTGAGAGATTATGGGGGCATAATTGTTTGGCCACTTGTCCAAGTCAAGATTCAGTAGTGCGGCTTTTGGGTCAGGCAGGATGGTGCTCCCAGTAAATTGACTGATGAGTTTGAATATTTGTTGCCAGAAGGTTTGAATTTTGGGACATTGCCACCAAATATGTATTGAGGTGGCCTGTTCCCCGCAGCATCTCCAGCATAGTGATGATTGGTCTCGATAGATTTTGGCTAGTTTACAGGGCGTGTAGTACCAATTGTGTAAGATTTTTTGGGACGATTCCCAGTGAGAGATGCACCGTGAGATTTTTAGTGGGATAGTTGCCGCTCGTTGCCAAGTTTCAATGGGATAGTCGAAGTTTAGGGTGTGTTCCCATTGTAGGACGGTAGTAGGTTTTCCAGCAGAGGTGGGGATGGTCAGAAGTTTATAGAAGGGTGAAATTCCAGTATTTGGGCGAGTCAATAAGTTCCAAGAATGGAGAGTGACCAATGTTTACTTGTTGTAATGTGTGGCGTATTTGGAGATATTGAAAGAAAGACGTTTTGGGTATTGAGTACATTTGCTGTATCTCCTGGAAGGATTTAAATATGGATTTTGAATATAGTTGGGCAATGTGGGTTATACCCGCAGATTTCCATTTGGTTAACTGTAGATCTGGTGTTATGAGTTCCAATGAGGCTAGGGGTAACTTCTGTAGAGATTTCATGGAGATTGATTGAGGTGTGCTTGTTAAGGTAGTCCATGCTTTTATGGTTGCTTTGGTAGTGTCCAAGATAGGTAATGTTGAGTTGGGTTTTAGGATGGCTGCCCCAATAAGAGATCTTGTGTCTGATTTGCATGCCGTTTTTTCTATTTGTGACCAAGGACAAGTTTGGGTCTGAATCCAGCCACTTTTGGTTTGAGAGAGGATTGTTGCTTTGTAGTATAGAGATATGCTTGGGGCTCCTAGGCCCAGAAGGTCTTGTTAGGGTATTGTCTTTTAATCATGGTTTTCTTCCACACCAGATAAACTTATTAATGATGGTTTGGAGTTTCTTAAGGTGTGCTGTGAGGAATGGAACCAGTAGAGTTCTAAATACATAAAGTACCTGTGGGAGCAGAAACATTTTCACAAAAGCTATTCCTCCAGCCCAGGAGGGTGTAAGATTTTGTATGTTAGTGGTTGTTTGTTGGAGTTTGGCTGTGAGGGAAGAGAGATTATTGTGTAGCAACTAAGAACTAGGGGATGTTAATTGGATACCTAGATATTGTATGGTGGATAATGGAGCCCATGAGAAAGGGACTATCTTTGAGATTTGTGATTTAAGATGAGGTTTGAGGTTTATAGCTAGCGTTTGACATTTAGAGTTGTTGAGCTTATATAGAGATAAAGTGCTAAAACGCTCAAATAATTGGTTGAGGTGGGATAGGGATTGTAGGGGATTGGTTATGAAGAGGATTATGTCATCAGCGTATAGTCTGATCTTGTGTTGTGTATAGTCAACGGTAATTCCATTAATATGAAGGTGTGATCTAATATATTCCACTAGGGGTTCTATCACTAGTGAGAATATTATTGGGGATAGGGGGCAGCCTTGTCTGGTGCCATTATGGATTTCAAATGGATCTGAGAGGAAGCCTGATGTCCAGACCTTGGCAAATAGGCGGGAGTATAACGTATTTATAGCTGCTAGGATCCTCCCAAATTTTTGAAGGACTTCTGACATATAGGACTACCGCACCCTATCGAAGGCCTTTTCAGCATCTAGGGATATTAGCAGGGATGGGGTGTGGTGGTGTTCTGCCCACTGTATCAGGTTGGGGAATCTTTTAGTCCCGTCTGATGTTTGGCGGCCGGAAAGGAACCCGACTTGATCTGAGTGGACTAGGAGGGGGACAATTTTAGCAATTCAATTGGCGAGAATTTTAGCGTAGTTCTTGGTATTGGTGTTTAACCTCCCTGGCGGTAATCCCGAGTGTGGCTCGGGGTGGAATTTCAGTACCAAGAGCAGTAACCCCGAGCCACACTCGGGATTGCATTGCTGGATCCAGGCAATGTTACTTACCTTGTCCCCCTGGATCCAGCGATGTCCTCCCACGGTGTCAGCGTGTCTGTCTTCCGCCCGATGCCTCTGTGTGCTGGGGCTCCGTTCCCTGCGAGCGTCGCGCCGCACGGGGGGCGGAGACAGGCAGGAAATTCAAATAGTGAAACACATAGTACACATACAGTACACTGTAATCTTACAGATTACATTGCTGTATGAAATCATTTCACATCCCCTTTGTCCCTAGTGGTTTGCCCAGTGCCCTGCATGCACTTTTATATTATATATGTCATTCTTTCTGCCTGGAAAATTGACAATGTTCATAGCAACCAAAAAGTGTCCCTTTACGTCAAAAGTGGTTTTTGATCAGCTAGAAAACACCGATAGTAAATAAGAATCATTTGCAGAATTGAGTGGTACTGATTTTTGGGGAAATTTATCATCAGAAACTGAAAGTGTCGACCGCGACAATTCTGCAATGGAGCAAATTTCAGTGTTTTTGGTTTGATTACATTATTGAATACATTTTATTACTATTATATTATTATTTTTGATAATTATTTATAGTTATTTATTATATTATAATTTATGATTTCATGTTTCAAACTTTATCATACCCAGGGTGTCTACTAGACTCTGGTTTGGACAGATTTAAGTGAGTTATTCCTAAGAATTACAGGCCTACAATATAAAACACCAAATTTCCATGCAAAATAATTGTACCTCTTTCAGCACCAAAAATCTGACATAATCATACCGCCAGCGAGGTTAAGAGAGAGATGGGGGTGATAGTTTGCATCATCGTCTCAGGGTCTCCCAGGTTTAGGGATAGTGACAATATGGGAGTCAAGAAATTCTTTCGGGCATGAGGCAGTGTCCAAGATGTTATTGGTCAGGTGTGGAGTGAGGAGTTCTGTGTATTGTATGTAGTATTCGTTAATATATCCGCCTGGTCCAGGTGATTTGTGTAGATGGAGGCTGTGGATGGTTTTCCCAATTTCGGTTTTAGTGATGGGGGCTGAAAGTTTACTGAGGTGTTCTGCTGATAAGGACGGGAGGTTTATTGTATCTAGGACGTTTTTAATTAGTTCTGTATTGGGAGGTGGGGATGAGGAAGATTGTTGTAAGTTATATGGAGAGTAATAGAATTGGCGGAATTGTTCTGCTAATTTAGCTGGGTTTTGGATTTTTTGTCCTACGTTATCTTTAAGAAAGGGCATTTTTGCATTGCTAATTTTCCTCTTGTATTGTTTAGTAGAGTTGAGTAGAGTTGAGCGAACACCTGGAAGTTCGGGTTCTGCTGGTCCGTCCGAACTTCGGGACAAAGTCCGGGTCCGGGTCCGGACGGAACCCGAACGATCGCACGGATTTGTTATGTTCTCCTTTTAATCGTTACGTTTTTACGGGAAAGAATTTCTATTGCATCCTGTTTTTTAGGTTTTGGGTCGATTTAATCGTCTTGTTAAGGCGGTTAAGATAATGAGAGGTATATTGAATGTTGTTAGAAGGAGTAGGGGTGGAGGGTTATGTCTTGATTAATTTTTGCAGGATCTATGTTATTTGGAGGGCAGGAATAGTCGTCTTGTGGAGTCATTTGAAAGTCGGGGGTAGTGATTTTGGCTTTAACCCTTTTGGTAGGTGTCGGAGGTAGATGTGTTTAGTGGACCTGGTCCGCCTATATAATTGCTTATGATGTATGTTATGTGT
>BLSH010488835.1:38535-57853 GCA_018402905.1 Glandirana rugosa | reverse complement strand
AGCGATCGTAGCGATCGTTGTTCTATGCAGAGCTTGATCTGCAACTCAAAGCAGCGGTATGTGAAATCTCTAATTTCTGCTATCTGTCCTCAGAGCAACAGCACAGACAGCAGTAGTAAAGTAATCTATCTCAGGATGCAGGATCAGGTCTTAAAATGGCTAAAATCTGTCCCTCACGCCGTCAGCTACCTTTCCCTATACTAACCCAAGGAGCATGTGACTGCAGCACTGTGACTCCAGCTTATAAAGAGGCTGGGTCACATGATGCACCGGCCAATCACAGCAATGCCATTAGTAGGCATGGCTGTGATGGCTTCTAAGGGCAAACCAGTGAAACGCTTGTTGATTGGCTGCCCTGCAGCTTCTCAACACGTGGAGTAAAATAGCAGAACCCCGGACCGAACCCGAACGATTTTTGAAATGTCCGGGTCCGGGTCCGTGCCACGGACACCCTAAAGTTCGGTACGGACCCGAACGTTACAGTCCGGGTTCGCTCAACACTAGAGTTGAGCGAACTGTAAAGTTCGGGTTCGTACCGGACTTTAGGGTGTCCGTGTCCCGAACCCGGACCTTTGAGAAAGATGTAGGGAGAGGATGCTGCTGCTGCTGTGAGAGACAGATTAGCTTTAGAAAATCTGTTAAAAACATTGATTTATTGGTGGGTGGGTGCTAGAGGAGATTTTTGTTTGCTAGAGTACATTTTGTTTGCTAAGCAAATGGCCTCATATAAAACCTAAGCAATTTTTCAGTTTGTTAGATGGGCGTTTGCAGCCATTTTTGCAAGTGCAGTGCACTTGCAACTGCTTGTGTGTCAGAGACACTACTTTAATCGTGTTCTTTTAGTTCAGTTGGCAACATTTTGGTATATTTAAATACTGCTTTTACATTGCAATTAAACAAATTACATTTTTTTTAGTGCAAAATATTACATTTGCGGCCAGCATCTACATTGCTGGTTTAAAAAAATATATATTTAAAATAATATATTTGCGGCCAGCGGTGCATTTCTTGCACAAAAATAAAAAGGGCGTCTACATTGCTGGTTTAAAAAAAAAATATTCTAAATACTAATACTACATTTGCGGCCGGTGGTGCATTTCTTGCACAAAAATAAAAAGTGCGTCTACATTGCTGGTTTAAAAAAAAAAATTCTAAATACTACATTTGGAGACACAAAGTACTCCCCCAGTACATATAACGGGACTTTTAAGGCAATACAACCAAAATTATATAAAAATTGATACAGTTTATTACAAAATGGACAAGAGTTGCAAACATACAAAAATGACATACATGATTTAAAAGAAACATGAAAGCATGGACTATTACAATCCAAATTGTGTGCATGAAGAGATGTAATTCATGTAGGAACGTAGTATCTTCATGGGTGAAGGCCCGACATGTTTCAGGATGAGCTACCCTTCTTCGGGGCCACATATCATACCCATATACATTTTCTGAAAAACATCATATTGTTACAAACTGGAATTACATATATCAGGATCCAAGCATGGGAACAAATCATGGAGAGCAACTCACCCCACACCAGGAAATAGGAGTCATGCCTCATGTCCAAGACCACTGCCAGAGGGGAAGAAACAGATGAAAAGTTTCCCAGGGGGAGACAGGACAGCCGGGACACAGGAGCCCCCCAACATCACACAGGAAGCACCGTGATGTGCCACAAGGACCCCCTGCAACCGGCAATGCCGGAAAAGCAGGAGAGACCCCTCACTGAAGGGAAGCTGCAGAGCCTAGGAAGGGAGCAGAGATTCTTGGTGAAAAAAGGCCATGAGCTAATGACCAAAAGTAAAAAACAAAAAAACAAAAAACAAAGAACCAATACATCAGTGGAGAATAAGGGAAATAATCCACTATCCCCAAAAAAGTCCCACGGGTTATGACCATCATCCAAGGATGGCCAAGAAGGAGCACAAAAGTGCACACTAAACCGTTACGGGCAACAACAAACAGTCAGAATGGCTCTCTAAAGATATTTCTTGCACAAAAATAAAAAGTGCATCTACATTACTGGTTTAAAAAAAAAATATTCTAAATACTACATTTGCGGCCAGCAGGCTGTTTTAAAACTGATATGTTTGGGGGATAAACCCCACACTGCGCAGGAGCTGTGGACGGGCATTGAACAACAGACCGATGAGTGGTTGTTGCCACTGAGCCTCAAGCCCGGCCTGGTGGTGTGCGATAATGGGGAAATCTCGTAGCAGCTCTGGGCCTAGCCGGTTTCACGCACATCCCTTGCCTCGCGCATGTGCTGAATTTGGTGGTGCAGAAATTTCTAAAAAACTACCCGGATATGTCAGAGCTGCTGCAGAAAGTGCGGGCCATCTGTGCGTGCTTTCACCGTTCTCACCCTGCTTCTGCTCGCCTGTCTGCGCTGCAGCGGAACTTCGGCCTTCCCGCTCACCGCCTCCTATGCGACGTGCCCACAAGAGTGGAACTCCACCTTGAGACTGTGCGAGCAGCAGCAGGCAATAGTGGAGTTTCAGCTGCAGCACGCACGGGTCAGTCGCTCTGCGGAACAGCACCACTTCACCACCAACGAGTGGGCCTCCATGCGAGACCTGTGTACCATATTGCTGTGTTTTGAGTACTCCACCAACATGGCCAGTGCCAATAACGCTGTTCTCAGCGTTACTATCCCACTTCTATGTCTCCTTGAAAAAACACTTCGGGCGATGATGGAAAAGGATGTGGCACAGGAGGAAGAGGGGTCATTTCCACGGTTATCAGGCCAGTCATTCACAAGTGGCTCGGAGGGTGGGTTCCTGCACCAGCATAGGCCAGGTAAAAAATTTTCAAGCCAGGGCACAGTTCTGGAGGATGAGGAGGACGAGGATGATGAGGAGGAGGAACCGTGTTCACAGCAGGGTGGCACCCAACGCAGCTCATGGGCATCACTGGAGCGTGGCTGGGGGGATACGGAAGACACAGATGATACACCTCCCACAGAGGACAGCTTGTCTTTGCCTCTGGGCAGCCTGGCACACATGAGCGACTACATGCTGCAGTGCCTGCGCAATCGCCCACATTGTAACTTGTGCTGATTACTGGGTGGCCACCCTGCTGGATCCCCGTTACAAGGACAACGTGCCGTCCTAAATTCCCTCACTGGAGCGCGATCGGAAGATGCGCAACTGCAATCGCACACAGGTAGACGCGCTGTTGAGGGCATTCCCAAATGACACTGGGGGCTCAGTGGAAGCAAAAGGCGAAGACAGAGGAGGAGGAAGAGGTCGCCAATGCAGCTGTGGCACCGCCAGCACCTTAGAAGGCAGGGTTAGCATGCCCAAAATGTGGAAAAGCTTTGTCAGCAGCACACCACAACAACCAGCACCACCAGCTGATAGGCAACGTCTTAGCAGGAGGCAGTATTTCAGCAACATGGTGGAACAGTATGTGCGCACACGCCTACACGTACTAACTAATGGGTCTGCCCCATTCAACTTCTGGGTCTCCAAATTGGGCACATGGCCTGAGCTTGCCCTTTATGCCTTGGAGGTGCTAGCCTGCCCTGCAGGTAGTGTATTGTCTGAACGTGTGTTTAGCATGGCAGGGGGCATTTTTACAGACAAGCGCAGCCGCCTGTCCACAGCCAACGTGGACAAGCTAATGTTTATTAAAATGAACCAGGCATGGATCCCACAAGACTTGTCTGTACCTTGTGCAGAATATACATTTATACCAGCCTCACACAGCCATTGGTATACTTAAGTGAACTTTTTTATAGAACATAAGTCTTTATTGGAATTTGTAACAGGAGAAACATGAAAAATAAACCATGGTACATTTTATATGGAAAAAGTGAACCCGTGCTAGAACATCTCTGGGTTTGTCTGCAGATAGTGATCTTTTTTTTTTAATATGTCTCAATATTTTGGGGCTACCCCAATTAGAAAAAAAAAACAAACAAAAAACAGTGTTGGCTACCTCCTCCTCCTCCACCGCCACTACCATCTACACCGCCACGGTCACCGCCTCCTCCACCTCCTACTCCACATCCACCTCCTCCTTCATTTTTTATTTTTTTATGTGATTTCCCTATCCACATTTGTTTGCAGGGTACTTGTCCTACTCTTACCCCCATGTTGCTTCCTTTTGCAGCCCTCTAGCCCTTTCCAGGACTTTTTTAGAGCCATTTTAGTGCCCAAAAGTTCGGGTCACCATTGACTTCAATGGAGTTCGGGGTCAAGTTCGGGTCAAGTTCGGGGCGGAACTCAAACTTCTTAGCGAAGTTCGGCCGAACCCGCCGACAACTCTATTGTTTAGCTAATAGGGCTCCTGGTCTATTGCCTGAGGAGTAGTAGGAGAAGCAGAGTCTTTAATGTAGTAGTCTAAGTGTTTCACTAAGTTGGATTCGTAAAGATTCTAGTTCTGCTAGCGTAGATGGTTCTACCTTTTGTTTATTGGATTGTTCTAGATTTTGAATTTGGGTCAGAAGAGTATTAATGTTTTCAGTCCGTTTTCTTTTCTCATGGGCTGCTAGCTTTATTAGTATACCCCTGATATATGCTTTATGGGCATTCCATAACAGCATGGGATCAGATGTTGAGCCGATGTTGGTTTGGAAGAAGTTACCAATTTCTGTTGTAATATGTTCTCGGGAAGTAGTAGAGGTTAAGATGGAAGCATTGAGTCTACATGGTGGTGGGTGAGATAGTTGTGGGGATAGATTAAGGTGTAGGTATATAGGGGCATGGTTAGACCAAGTGATTAAGCCGATCTTGGCGGAGGTGATACGCTGGAGTGTGTATTTGTCAGTGAGGAATAGGTCAATCCTAGAGTACACCTGGTGGGCTGGAGAATAGAAGGTGTAATCCTTCTCGCTGCCATTGATGCATCTCCATGAGTCATACAAATTCTCTTGTTTTAGGAATGAGGAAATTGAGGCTGAGGGTCTACGGGAGTTGTTAGTGGAGTCTAGTGAAGGATCAATGATTTCATTGAAGTCTTCACATATGATAATCAAGTTTGTTGTATACGGTTGCATCTCGGCTGCAATAGTTTTAAAGAATTTCTTACTGGTGGAGTTTGGGGCATATATATTGATTAGTGTAATTTTATGGTTGTTAATAGTTGCTGTAATAATTATAAATCTTCCGTCTGGATCCATGACATGTGAGTGTAGCTGAAATGCAACCGTGTCACGGAAAGAGATTATCACACCTTTGCGTTTACATTCAGAGTGTGCGAAAAAAGAATGGGGACATTTTGGATGGGATCATTTAGGGGCTTTGTTATGCATAAAGTGGGTTTCCTGTATGCATATTATATCACTTTTAGAGGTTAGAGCTTCTTTCCACATTAATGAGCACTTAAATGGGCTGTTAAGCCCTTTAGCATTTAAAGAGAGTATCTTAAGGGGCATAGGATCACGTGATTAAAATTTGCCTCCTTAGGGATGCATCAGGTGGCAGAGAAGTTCACACCAGAACATAGTTAATACAATATACATCATTTGAGTTCTACAGTCAAATACCAAAGGGTCTTTTTGTGGAGATTTGATGATCCCCGTCCAACAAAGAAGTTGTTTGTCATAGTGTGGGGGGTGGGATGAAGTAGGGTCAGATAGAATAGAAAGGAGAAGAAGCGAGAGAAAGAGGAAATAAGAGCAGATGGAGTGCAATGCACAGTAGTCACTCCTGAGTGGAGTGAAGAAGTGTAAAACCAACTTGTTAAACATAAGTGTAAATATTTTAACCATAAATTACATTTACGTTTGCAGCACGGGGGAACAGGTGCTGAGTCTTTAATGATTGAGGGGCCTGTAAGTGCCAGATCCATCAGAAGCAGGCTGATGATCAATCAATCACGTGGTGTTCACTGAATGCCATGGCTCAGGGAGGCGGTGTGTAGGAGCGTCATTTGATGTTGGGTGGTTAGGTGAGGGGTAGATGCCCCAGTTCTGAAGTTGTTTCAGACTTTGTTTCAGGTCTAGAATAGTGGCTGCTTTGCCTAAGTGCGTGGCTGTTACTTTTGCAGGGAAGCCCCAATCGGTATGGGATGTTGTGGTCCCTTAGGACTGTAGTGAAGGTGGAGAATTTTTTTCTCTTTTGCGCTGTAGCTGCAGATATACCTGCATAGATTTTCAATTTGTTATATGTACCTACGGGAGCGGTCCTCGATATCTGTTATTTTAGCAGACATGCGTTGTATTTGTTCTTTTTGGGCTTGATGTGCATCTACTAGATCGTTGTATGCCGTTGCGTATGTGTGGAGCTTATTCTCCATAGCATCAGTACAGTCTCCAAGATCATCGATCTGATTTTGGATATGAGATAGTGATTTATTCAGATCTCTCTTAAGATCTCTTTGTAGTGAGAGCAGCATTTGTTTCAAGGTGTTTTCTGAGACTGGATTATCAGTAGTGGGAAGTGTGGCGAGAGAGGTATTCTGTTCCTCATCATGCTCTGTTTCTGTGTCAGCATTGCCGTGTTGTTTGTATTTGAAATGTTTTTTACTCACCGGTGCTGATTGCGAGGGTGATGAGAAAGGGAATGATGCAGCCCTCTTCTGAGGGTCTCTTTTCAGGAGGTGTAGTACAGTCCATAAGGGGTGATGAGGAATGCGTTGGGGATAGTGAAGCAGCTCTGTCGTGGCCCCGTTTTGTGTCAGGCATGAGCAGGGTCTTGTGAGCTCTGGACTGCTGCTCCGGGGAAAAATTCTGTTAGTTTACATGGTTCTGGTGGGTGGTTCTTCTTCCGTGACATCTCTGGGTTTCCCTGCGTGTTGATCTTGTTGTGACAAAGCATCTGGTAACTGGTAGGCTCTGTGTAGAATCATTGATTCCCCTGTGGCTGCAGCAGGAAAAGGGTTAATCGGCCATCCTATTTCATGACCAGGTGCCGCCGCTGGTGCTAGGGTACTATGTCTGTGGGGTATAGTGCACCACTGATGATCCTTGCAGGAGTTTATAGCTCTGGTGCTGCTGTGTGCCCTGGATTTTGAGCTGTGTGGAGGGTGGGTGTACCAAGATGGCCACCACACCGGGCTTTAGGGCTTCTTGGAGGGATCTGGTGTTGATTCTGGTGCTAATTGTAACCCACCACCGCTCCAGAAGGTGTAGGGAGGAAACAGAGCTATAGACTATTATCTTCCTAGGGCCCTAGATGGGTTCCGCTGGCCGTAGGCGTAATCGAGGCAGCGGCTTCACGGCCGACACTAGGCATCAAATTCTCTGTGGCTGAATCGGTGGGATCTGGGTGCCGTGCAGTTCGGTCCGATCGCGGCGTGAGCGAGGAGAGGTGAGTAAGTGAATGGATGGTCGGTTTTTATAGTGCTTGGGCGAGTTAACAGCTTATTGTGGTCTGCAGAGGCCCGGGGCCCAGGCCTCAAAATGGCAGTGGCCTCCTGGAGGTGAGCTCTGTGGTGAGTCCCTTGTGTCCTTTAATCTGCTGCTCCTTGTAATAATAACCAGTTTGTGAGGTTGCAGAGGTGTTAGGGAGCTTTCTGGAGCAGTTTTGGTTCACACCTGTGCGACTATGTGCAGGATGCCTCTGGATACAGATAGAGGAATCTTGCAGCTGTAATGGACGTCCTCTGCCTATCGCATCAAGCCATGCCCCCAGGCTGTATATATTTTAATACACCACGTCAAGTGTACTATATAGCCTATGGATAGATATATAGTGCATACTCAATACGCTGTGTGTATATATATATAGATAGATAGATAGATAGATAGATAGATAGATAAATAGATAGATAGATAGATAGATAGATCTTTTTTTTCCTACACTAACCTGTCTATACTAACTGACCGATATATTTTATATTTCTAACTATCTATCTAGTTAGCTATCTGTTTTTTTAACTTTTTTTATTTTTTAACAGATTTAATAAAGCTAGATAGCTAAACTGCCGGTTTTCAGGAACCTAAGCTATCTCTCTATTCAGCCAACCACCGCCAACACACTACTAGAGCCGCTGTACAAGCAGCTTTATATAGTGTGAGGCGTGGACTGAGGCATTCCGCCACCATTTGAAAACATTATGTGGCGCACAAAGTTGCCGCGAACACCCCATAATTTTCGGGGAAACCCGAACAAATGAACACCCGATGTTCGGGTCCAACTCACATTCGCTCCGAACATCAAGCCCATCCCTAGTAAATAGCAAAATGAGAGTTGTTTTACACAGCTTTTTTCACCCATTCTTTTCCCCAAAGAAATCCTTTTCATGTTGAGATGAAATGTATCTTTCTCTCAAATTAATTTTCCTTTTGTTTTTAAGAATGCTAGAATAATCTTTTCATGTTTTGGTAAAATATTTTTTTCTCTGTCACTTTTACTTGTTGATATCTATCTCACAAAAATATTTCCCCAAACGCACACAGGTGTCTTTACAAACCACAAACAATACCATTGCTTATGGAAAATGTAAAATTAGTCACATTTTTTTATTTTGTATTCTTTCCAAATGATCGTAATTTGAGCCCACAAAATGTGATGTGTGTACCAACAGCAGAAATAAAAATGTCATTACCAAAAATCAGAGGATAACATTACTATTCAACGCTCATGCAGCAAGAACCACCAATAATCACAGAATAAATTTAGAAGATTAACTCCTGACTAATGTAATTCCTATATATTCCTAGAAATGCAGTATCTGTGTATTTATGTGTAGAAGGACTTGACATGCAGTAGCCCCATGATTTAAAAGGTAGCAATTCTGTCTACCATTGCAGACGTCCTGAGTTCGATTCCCAAGCATGTCACTTCATGTAAGATGTTGTTCGTCCTCTCTGTTGTTAAACATAACTCCTGACTCAGGGCCTTACCTAAATGATGTCTAAATGTAGTATTTATGTGTAGGAGGGTTCCACCACCATTGCAAATCTTGGCAGATACACTAGCTAGGCAATTGGGACGCTTGCCTTTACATGCACATGAACTTTAATGGAGTCCCAGTCTTAGTCCGTAGGGTTCAATATTGAGTTGGTACACCCTTTGCAGCTATAACAGCTTCAACTCTTCTGGGAAGGCTGTCCATAAGGTTTAGGATGTTTGTTTATTGGAGTATTTGGCCATTCTTCCAGAAGTGCATTTGTGAAGTCAGGCACTGATGTTGAATGAGAAGGCCTGGTTCACAGTCTCCACTCTAATTCAGCCAAAAGGTGTCCTATCTGGTTGAGGTCAGGACTCTGTGCAGGCCAGTCAAGTTCCTCCACCCCAAACTCGCTCATCCATGTCTTTATGGACCTTGCTTTGTGCACTGGTCCAAATAATTTGGTGGAGGACAGTTTATGATGTGGGGTTGTTTTTCAGGGGTTGGACTTAGCTACCAGTGAAGGGAATTCTTATGGCATCAGCAAGACATTGTGGGCAATTTCATGCTCCCAACTTTGTGGGAACAGTTTGGGGCCCTTCCTGTTCCAACATGACTGCACACCAGTGCACAAAGCAAAGTCCATAAAGACATGGATGAGAGAGGTTGGTGTGGAGGAACTTGACTGGCCTGCACAGAGTCCTGACCTCAACCCTATAGAACACCTTTTAGCTCAATTAGAGCAAAGACTGCAAGCCAGGCCTTCTCATCCAATATCAGTGCCTGACCTCACAAATGTACTTCTGGAAGAATGGCCAAACATTCCCATAGACACACCCCTAAACCTTATGGACAGCTTTCCCAGAAGAGTTGAAGCTGTTATAGCTGCAAATGGTGGCCCAACTCTATACTGAACCCTGGGCTGCCATTATAGTTCATGTGTGTGTAAAGACATATTTCCCAATACTTAGGACAATATATTGTATATTACTTGTGATACTGAGCATGGCTATGGACTTAGGGCTGGTTCACACCACAGCGATGGACAAGATATGTTCTTACTGCTCACTAGCTAAGTGGCTAGCAAATCCACCTGGCACCCAAAAGGTTGCTATTTCACATCCCAGATATGATAATGCTTGGTTTGAAGTTTATAATAAACCCCTGGTTGGGTTTCTCACCACAATCCAAAGATAGGCTGGCATTTTATTTGTCTCTTGTCCAAATAGTCGGTAATGTAAGCAAGTTATTTGGGGACTTTAAATTGGAAGCTCATTGCAGTCAAGGATTTGGACATTTCAAATTGTAGGGTTTACACTGCACAGGTACATCTGGTTAGAAAACTGATGCTTGGATCAGTGTTTCTCAATGTCAGTCCTCAAGGCGCCCCAACAGGCCATGCTTTCAGGATTTCCCTCAGATGAAACAGCTGTGAAAATTACTAAGGCAGTGAAACTGATCAAATCACTTGTGCAAAATAATGGCAAGCCTGAAAGCATGACCTGTTGGGGGTACGTGGGGACAGGGTTGATAACCACTGACTTAGAATTTTGTCCTGGAGTTCTACTGATCTGATGAACATACCCAAGGGTTAACATAGCAAATAGTATTAGGTTTTGCAGCCCCTCAGGTGAAAGCGATTTGAAAAGACAGAATGAAAGATACTGGTGGGCGTGTACTTCTAATGGGAGTGTGTCAGTGTGCTAGGGACTTCAGTAGGGGGGTTGGTTTGGCCTGATGAGAGGCCAGGTTTGTTTCTGTGATTTTTGTGGGATAAGCAATGATATTGTGCTTAATGACAAATGCCTCACTAGAACTGTTTGCTGAAATATTGAACATTTTGACCATGCTGTCCGATTGGGGTGTGTATTGTTTGTCTTACCATGCATTCTTCTCGGAAAAAATACTCACCATTGTATGTGTGTAGAATGTGTGGGGTTGTTATTGTTTGAATATGTGTCTTTTTTTAATATTATGTTGTAATGCTTTGGATGACTGTTAAGTATCTTTCTGTAATATTGCAGCTACTAATGTGATCTGGGTGTTTAGTAGTTCTATGAAATGTGTGGGCTGTTATACACTGTGAAAGTAAAGCTGTGTCCACTGTAAGGTTTAGTCCAATTTTAGATTGTAAGCTCATATGAGCAGGGTCCTTAGAACTACTTATATTGAAAGTGACACACAGACTTTACAGATGTTTGCAGAACAGATGTTCAGTTATTCCCGGTTATATTGAAAGTGACACACAGACTTTACAGATGTTTGCAGAACAAATGTTCAGTTATTCCCGGTTATATTGATAGTGACACACAGACTTTACAGATGTTTGCAGAACAGATGTTCAGTTATTCCCAGTTATATTTAAAGTGACACACATACTTTACAGATGTTTGCAGAACAGAAGTTCAGTTATTCCCGGTTATATTGAAAGTGACACACAGACTTTACAGATGTTTGCAGAACAGATGTTCAGTTATTCCCGGTTATATTTAAAGTGACACACAGACTTTACAGATGTTTGCAGAACAGATGTTCAGTTATTCCCGGTTATATTTAAAATGACACACAGACTTTACAGATGTTTACAGAACAGTAGTATGGTTTCTCCCGGTTTTATTTAAAGTGACACACACAGCTTCCAGATGTTTGCAGAACAGTGATATGGGTTCTCCCGGCTTATTTATACTTTTTGACACCGTTTGAAGATGATTTTAGAACAGTTATATGGCTTCTACCATTAATTAATACTTTTCAGACCCAGTTTGAAGATGATCCACATTCACCTCCATTTTTGCTTTTATTATGTTTTTTTTTTTTTTTTTTAATATTTAGTTATTTCCCTGTCCCCATTTCTTTGTAGGTCACTTGTCCCACCCTTACCCCCATTTCCTTCCTTTTGCAGACCTCTAGGACTTTCTAGGACTATTTTACAGCCATTTTTGTGCCTAAAAGTTCGGGTCCCCATTGATTTCAAAGGGGTTCGGAGTCCGGGACAAAGTTTGCGTTCTGTGCGGACCCGAACCCGGACTTTGTCCCGAAGTTTGGCCGAACCAGCAGAACCCGGACTTCTAGAAGTTCGCTCAACTCTACTTAGAACCCAATTGCTAACTGTTTTGCTAAATGTATATACTGTAAATACTTTAATGCCAGTAAATATGTGCATACTTGTGCTTCCTCTGGCAAAATAAAAGGAAATTGATTTTACTTGTTCTCTTTTGTAACTTACTTTTTAAATTAGTTTTGGGGAAGTGGATAACCTTCCTTAGGGCCAGTTCGCACTGCTGCGGTGTCTGAGATTGGATGCGATTCGCACCGCAGTGCAAATCACATGCAATCTGTGTTATGCAAATTCAGCCATACTGGTAGTCCCGGTTCACACTGGTGCAATATCAAATGTGATTTGCAAATCACATGTGATGTCTGTGTGATGCTATTTCAGCCATACAGCTAGTATGGCTCAAATTGCATCACAGTTGGGCTAAACTCGCACAGGACATTTTTTGCCTTGGGACCAGAATCTGATCGCATGGGAGTTCATACTTATGCGATCCAATTCATGTCCGAACTGGCAGTTTGTACTGTGATATGTGAGCTGAAATGGAGGTGTCATTAACTTTGCATTGATGTTTCCCTCCGTTTGCATATAGAAGTGTGAACTGCCATGCGAGTCAGGTGCGATGCGGCAAGCCGCAATGGATTTGCAGGGTTCCCGCATCGCACTATTGTGAACCAGCACTGATAAGTCATCTTCTCATTTATATTTGCATAGTTCTCACAGATATACATCAGCAGGAAGTGTAATGTGGCTGTAAACAGGAAGTGCTGTGTGCACATGGGCTGAAAGCAATTGTGTGGTGACACCAAATAAACAAATCAATGAACCCCACCCACACCAAATATAGCTCCCACATCCTCCCCCACATTGATCAAAAATGTAATTTCAACTTGCTTGTGGCTATAATGTAATGCCCCCCAATCCATACCAAGCCCTTTGGCTCAGGGATGGATTTTAAGGGGAAGCCCACGCCAATTTTTTTTACAAAGCGGTGGGGGATCCCCCAAAATCAATGAAAGACCCTTTCTGAGCATGCAGCCTGGAGGTCAGGATGGGGGGACAAGCAAGGCCCCCCTCCTGGACCAAACTAGGCCACATGCCTTTAACATGAGGGGGATGTGTGCTTTGGGGAGGGGGGCTCTGCACCCCCCACCCCAAAGCACCTTGTCCCCATGTTGATGGGGACAAGGGCCTCTTCCCGAAAACCATAGCTGGTGGTTGTTGGGGTCTGCGGTTGGGGTGTTGATCGGAATGTGGATGCCCCAATTAACAAGGGGGCCACCAGATCCTGGCCCTCCCCTATATGAATGTGTAAAATGTTTTTAAAAATGGAGCGGGGGAGTACGCATGCGCGGGCTTCGGGGAAGGACGTGATCGCTCGGAGCTCCGCGCCGCCCGGACTGAGAAGGGATTCCCGAGCCAAACATAGCTTCATTGAACCCCCGGACAGCTAACCATCCGACAGGGGAACAGGGCTGGATCATTTTTATGGACGCGGAGTGCCAGTCCGGACCGAAGCCAGCGGTAAATAGACAGCTCATCTTCTTGGAGCAGAGGCCTAACATTCCTAAGATGGCGGTCGCAACACAGTCTGAAGGGGAGAAGGAGGCGGCCTCGAGACTTCCCGAAGGAGCGGTGAGCCCTTGTATTAGCCATAGAAATACAGACTCCCCAGGGACAATGCTGAACAGACTGGTAGATGCTCCCCCCTCCCCTGCCTCTACAGAATCCCTGCTGGACAGAGTAATGGGAGACATTTCTTCACCTTCCATATTGCTAAGTCCCTTTGGCACATTACATCAAGATCACAAGGATACAAGTCCACCCGGTCAGATTCCAGATATGGGTCACTTGCTTAATCGTTTCTCAGAAATGCTAGTAGCCGGGTTAGCACAGAATGCAACTCAGATCACCACTGCTATTAAAGCGGACCTAGCTAACATTGGAGCCAGGATTGATGCAATTGAGCAATCCTGTGATGAAACGATCGCAAGAGTTAATCAAAATACACATTGCCTTCAATCGTTGCAAGATCAATTAGATGGAGCCCTGTCTAAAATTGATGAGTTAGAGAATCGCAGCAGACGGTACAACTTTCGCATCAGAGGTTTGCCGGAAAGTATTGTGGACATACATAGTGGGGTGAAATCCTTTATAAAAGACCTCATACCTGACATTCCTCCTCATGATGTAGAATTGGACAGGGCGCACAGAGCGCTGCAACCACCACGCCAGGACGGCCTTCCCAGGGATATTATCATTAAACCCCATTATTACTCCACTAAAGAGGCTATCATGAAGAAATCTCGTTCAGCAGGTTCCCTTGCAATCCAAGGTCACAATATACAAATTTTTGCGGATCTATCGCAGACCACCATACAAAAAATGAGGGACCTAAAGCCACTTCTGGAGATCCTCTCTCAGAAAGCACTGAAATATTGGTGGTCATTCCCATTCAAGCTAAATTTTACTTTCCAGAATAAGGTCCATGGCTTCATTACTCTACAGGAAGGGGAAAATCTACTGAAAGATATTGGCATCATCGACCTGGATCCTATGGATCTTTAAACTCCTGAGACTCGTCACTCTTCCTCCAAAAGACCATCTCCTGGCAGCCCAATTAACCCACTCTGGAACAAACAAAAATCCAAGAGGCAAAGAGAATCTAGGCCGCAACGCTGAATACTGACATCTTCAGACTATAGACAGAGCCAATGACAAACAAACATGCTGTTTGTCTCTCCAGTCCACAAGAAGTTTGTTGGGCCATTGGGTGTTATTCCTCTCAACCCAACAGGACCGGGGGGAAGTTTACTCCCCTAGTCTGCATATCTTGGGCTGAGCTTACCACCTTGACAGTTTGAGCAGCACTGTACTTCCCCTCCCCCCCCTTTTTTTTTTTTTGTCTTCTCTCCCTATTTTTGGCCCATTTGAGGTTGCTACAAGAACACAATTATAGCACTTTTTGAAGTTGGGCAATACTAATAGTGTACGCTTTTTGGAGATCTGACTATTAGGGGGGCGATAGTGGTTTATTGCTTTACCATATTTTTCTCTATAATCAATATGGTTCATATCCCCGATGGGATGCAGTTCTCATATGGTTTTCTCATGTTCGGGTTCTCTTATTTGTTGTTTTTTTTTGTTTTCCTCTGGGGTTTCAGAATGATTCCAATATTATGGCTAGGGGTCCTTCTAGTCTGGGCGGAGTAACATGCTCCTCCTCCGGTTCTCATAGGAGGATACACTCCCCCTGTGGGTGCCGGAATTGCAACCCCATTGGGTTGTACATTTAGTAGATCTCATCAGACAAGATCTTAATAGAAACAGGGTTTAACCAGTTTCTCTCTCACAGGATATGAGTCCTTCTCAGGACTTATATCCCTCAAATTTAAACATATTGCATTATTGTATAATGTTATTATACTGTCTTCCTTGGATTCTACATCTAGTACTTTTCGCTCCTCCTCTCCTCTTCTATCTCTCTCTTTGTTACTCTCAATTAATCCCTCTAGTAACCCATTGTCATTTTTATCATTCATCCCTAGGGATCATATCCAGGTCACCCGGGAGTTCCATCTCTTCTAGTCAAGCCCCTTTTTGTTGTTTTCGACAGGTCTCGGTCTGGTGTGAGTTCAATTCCTGTGACTGTGAGGTGGGTCAATGTAGGGTGCTTTGTCTTCCCCAATTTAATGGCGACTAATAATACGGTTAACCCTAGCGAGCCTATACTGCTGGGTTCACACAATGCACAGGGCCTGAACTCGCCAATGAAAAGGCGAAAAGCGTTCCAAAATTACCACAATCAACATATTGATGTCCTCTCCCTACAGGAGACTCATTTTCCTAAGAGCTATAACCCTAAATATCTTCACCAGCACTACCCAATCTTTTTTCTAGCAAACGCTGATATGAAGCAAAGAGGGGTAGCGGTTCTTTTCTCCAAAAAATTGGGGTTTAAAGCCTTCAAATAGTTAGAGATGTGGAGGGACGTTACATCGTAGTCAAGGGAGAGATAGAAGGCCAACTTTATTCATTTGTATCATACTATTCTCCTAATAAGGGTCAGGCCTCCTTTTTCTCCAACATGCTCGACACTATATCACCCCTTTTGGAAGGCAGGGTTGTTATAGGGGGCGACTCTAATGTAGCATTGGATACTATGCTTGACAAATCTAAATTGGGTCAGCTGCGCTGTAAAAGACCCCCGAAACAAAGCCTTAAATTAGCCAGGTCTATCCGTTTGGCAGGGTTAGTTGATATATGGAGGGAGAAAAATCCTACAGCTAAAGACTACACACATTTTTCTGCGCCACACCAAGTATATGCCAGAATTGATCACATATTTGTCCCTACGAATGAGGTACCCCGAATATCTAAGGCCATGATTAAAGACATGGCTTGGTCAGACCACTCCATGGTTTTGATTAGGTTAGACACCTCGGTTGTTAGAAAGGGCCCCACTCCATGGAGGCTAAATGAATCTCTCTTGGACAATCCGGTACATTGTACTCTAATTGAACAAGAGATTAAGGAATATTTTTCAATAAACGATACGGGGAAGTCTCAGCCACCGCCCTTTGGGGAGGTCTCAAAGCGGTCATCAGGGGATCTTTTATCAAGTTAGGATCCAAAATTAAAAGGGAACGTCAATTAGACATAAAGTTTCTAGAAGAAAAGTATCACAAAACGAGTATAGCCCACAAACGACACCCCACCAAAGATACCCTATCCAATCTAGATAAAGCTAAATTAGAATTAAATGTTGCTCTTACCTCCTCGGCACAGAAGTACTTGGACTGGTCGGGAGGTCGATTATATTATACCATAGATAAGATGGGCACGCAATTAGCTTGAAGATTAACACCTAAATATAAGGCTCTATCTGTCCCCAACATGAAAACACGTTCTGGGGCCTTAACCCAGAATCTCCCGACTATTCTAGATACATTTCAGGAATTCTTCTCGAAATTGTACGAGAACAAAACCCCATTAAATAGGCCAGAATTAAGTGCATTTTTGGACACAGTTGACATTCCCCACTTATCTACTGAACATTGCGCTATCATGGAATCCTGTTTCACTGAAGGGGAAGTCCTTCGAGTGATAAAGGACTTGAAAACCAATTCCGCCCCAGGCCCAGATGGCTTTTCGAACCGCTTTTACAAATCATTTGCAAATGTCCTTGCCCCTCACCTGGTCCGGTTCTTCAACGCCTTACGCGGAGGTCTAAGTCTGGACAGCTCGAGCAACTCTGCCTTCATTACGGTCATCCCCAAACCAGGGAAGGACCCTAGCGAAGCCTGCAACTATAGACCTATATCGTTGATTAATAACGATTTGAAGATAATGACTAAAATTCTTGCTAATCGTCTTTCAGAATTTATTGGACAATGCATCCATAAAGACCAAGCAGGTTTCATACCGGGGAGACAGGGACCGGACCAGGTGAGAAGAGCGATAGACATAATTTCAGGTTGAGGTCGGGATGGGACGGACAGCCCCCACAGGAAGGGTATCTATTATCTTTAGATATCCAAAAGGCCTTTGATTCGGTGTCTTGGGAATATTTGTTCGAAGTCTTAAGGAAATGGGGATTTGGCCCGAATTTCATTATGACTTTATCAGCTTTATATAACCTACCTAATGCTCAGATTCGATTTTGTGGCCAGCTCTCTTCCTCTTTAAAAATAGAAAAAGGAACTAGACAAGGATGTCCCTTATCCCCCCTTATATTTGCTATTGGGATTGAAACTCTAGCTATAGCGGTTAGAGACAGCGATCACATTAAGGGAGTTAAATGTGGTCAAACCTTACATAAATGCACTCTTTTTACGGATGACCTATTATTATTTATCACGTCCCCGATTAGCTCCACACCTAACCTGCTGCAGCTATTAAATAGATTCAGTAGTATATCGGGATTGAAGGTTAATCTAGCTAAATCCATGGCAATGAATGTGAGTGTTCCTCAGTTGGTCCTAATTCAGCTAGAAAAATATTTCCCTTTTGAGTGGTCCAAAACTTATACACCATATTTGGGCATTAATTTATCTCCTTCCTTCGACACGTTGTACAAATATAATTACCCTCCACTTTTTAAAAAATGACTCTCTGACCTATCTCACTGGAATTCGTTGGGTCTATCATGGCTGGGTAGATTGCACGCCATTAAAATGACCCTGCTGCCCCGCATTCTCTACTTTTTCCGTTCTCTTCCGATCCCCGTATCAAAACAACAACTCCTCCAGCTACAGAAATCAATCAATAGATTCATCTGGGGAATTAAAGGTCGGCGTTTCTCGGAGGCAGTCTTGTTTAGACCTAAAAGGAAAGGTGGCTTGGGGCTCCCTCAATTGTGGTGGTACTACTTGGCGGCGCAGCTGACCCAATTTTCTGTCATATATTCCAGGGGCTGTAAGCCAGATTGGGTTGAGTTAGAGAGGCAGGCCATTCCTAGACATACCCCAGATTACTTAGCATGGTGTCAGCCTAGACTCCACCCCCTGGTGTTAGCCCCTACCTTATCTCACTCCCTGTCCATCCAAGAAAAGGTAGTGAAACAAAATAAGATTTCCTCCTTTTGGAAGCCACTCTCACATTTATTTAACAATCCGCTATTCCCCCTGGTGAAGATATTAGGGCTTTCAGCTGGTGGCTTGACAAAGGCTTATACAGGATTGGTCCCTTTGTCAGTCAAAGTGGGATGTTATCTCTTAAACACTGCGTAGATAAATTAGGGATGCCCCCTACGGAACGATTCAGGTTCACCCAAATCTCACACTTCATTAATTTCTTACATCTGGATAAATCCAGAGACTTCTCAGTATCCTCCTATGAACACTGGTGTTCCCAGATACAAGACGTCAAAGGAGGGATTTCACTAATTTATAATGGTCTGGCAGAACCCATGGACAAAGCACCTTATATGATTAAATGGGAAAGGGATCTCGGACTTGACTGGGACCTGGAGGAATGGCACAGAACTTTTCGACAATCTCTCCAGGGGATAAAAAATGTTTCACTGATGGAGGTTAACATCAAAATACTAACAAGATGGTATCTGGTCCCTGAAAGGTTGGCCAGAATGTTCCCTGGGACATCTCCACTTTGTTTCAGGGACTGTGGGCATATGGGCTCCTTGATGCATATCTTTTGGGAATGTCCTAGGATTAGAGCATTTTGGAATGCTATTTTTAGGCTTATGAGATCAATTACAAAGATTAATATCCCTCAGAATCTGTTGATAGGTTTGCTAAATCAGGGAAAGGGTAAATTAGTATATTCCACGAAACAGGTACCCAAGACGGTCTGGTAATATTTAATCACTTTAGGGAGGAAACTGCAGAACATAGACCCTTGTGGTCACAAGTATCCTCCTATGACTCTTCAGAGACCTAAATAGGTCTACATTCTTTAATTACTTCACACTCTAAACCCACTTGGACTTAGCAAGGCATCCCCCGTAGGGAT
>BLSH010488835.1:0-33865 GCA_018402905.1 Glandirana rugosa | reverse complement strand
CTTAAACCCTGCCCTCCTCCTCTGTGTCTCTGATGAGTAGTCCGGATATATTGAGACCTTTATGCCGTTATATGTTATATTGCCCTTTTCCCTGGCCATGCGCAAAATTGATTCTTTATCCTTAAAAAATAGGATTTTAACCAGGAGAGATCTAGGGTACCCTCCTGGGGGTGAAGCCCTGAAGGGAACCCTATGTGCTCTTTCTATGGCGAAGAATTGTGAAAACGACTCTCGGCCAAATATCTCGGTTAACCACTCTTCCATGAACCTCACCGTGTTGGATCCTTCACATTTCTCCGGGAGCCCTACTATTCTTAGGTTGTTCCGTCTCATTCTATTTTCCATCTCCTCCATCCTTGTTAAGAGTGGGTCTATCTTTTTCTCCATTATCTTTATCCCTTTTTTAAGTGGGTTTAAATCATCTTCTATCTGATTTATCCTTCCCTCCATCTCAGTATTTTTTTCTCTCATCTTTTGTGCATCGTGTCTTATTAGGCAGATCTCTTCCCTTAGATTCTGTAATTGTTCATTCATCCCCTGCATCATGGTTTTGCACGAGTTAATAGCCTCCAATACTTCCCTCATTGATGGCTCTTGTGTTGATTTCATTGCTTCCACCATCTTCGGTTCGGCCTTCTGATCCGCCTTTACCCCCACCCCTTGGCTCTTTCGATTTGTTACTCCTCCTGACGGATTCTTAGCCTGTGTAGCCGATGTCTGGCCCCCTTTACCTGGTGAGTGAGCCTGCATTTCTGATTTGGCGGCTGCTTGGGTAATCTTCTCTTTAGTCTTCCCCTTTGCCGTACTTTGTGTGTCCTCTTGTGCTGGTGTCTCATCCCCTTTCTTTTTTAGCACCATGACGGGATCCTATCCTCTCCCGAATGCCCCCCGTCTGGCTCTCCACCAACACCACCAAGGTGGGGAGCACTAACTCCCCCTCTCCTCTCTCCCCTTCCCCATGACCGCCGGGTATTTAAGCCGGTATTAAGCACTAGTATGAGATTTGCCCCGACGGACGTACAGAGGGGGGCAAGAGAACCGTAGAAAAGAAAAACGGAGAAGGCGGGAGAGGAAACAGGGAGAGGGAAGGCTTTTTTAGATGTTGTTTGGCAAACTCTAATCTGGCCTTCCTGTTTTTGAGGCTCACCAATGGTTTACATCTTGTGGTGAACCCTCTGTATTCACTCTGGTGAAGTCTTCTCTTGATTGTTGACTTTGACACACATACACCTACCGCCTGGAGAGTGTTCATGATCTGGCCAACTGTTGTGAAGGGTGTTTTCTTCACTAGGAAAAGAATTCTTCGGTCATCCACCAAAGTTGTTTTCCATGGTCTTCCGGGTCTTTGGTGTTGCTGAGCTCACCGGTGCGTTCTTTCTTTTTAAGGATGTTCCAAACAGTTGATTGGGCCACACCTAATGTTTTTGCTATCTCTCTGATGGATTTGTTTTGTTTTTTCAGCCTAATGATGACTTGCTTCACGGATAGTGACAGCTCTTTGGATCTCATATTGAGAGTTGACAGCAACAGATTCCAAATGCAAATAGCACACTTGAAATTAACTCTGGACCTTTTATCTGCTCCTTGTAAATGGAATAATAAGGAAATAACACAAACCTGGCCATGGAACAGCTGAGCAGCCAATTGTCCCATTACTTTTGGTTCCTTAAAAAGTGGGAGGCACATATACAAACTGTTGTAATTTCTACACCGTTCACCTGATTTGCATGTAAATACCCTCAAATTAAAACTGAAAGGCTGCAGTTAAAGCACATCTTGTTAGTTTCATTTCAAATCTGTTGTGGTGGTGTATAGAGACAAAAAGATTAGAATTGTGTTGATGTCCCAATATTTATGGACCTGACTGTATACAGCATCACCAGATAGGGTATATACAGCAGGGTATATACAGCATCAGCAAGATAGGGTATATACAGCAGGGTATATACAGCATCACCAGATATGGTACATACAGCAGCGTATATACAGCATCACCAGATAGGGTATATAACATCACCAGATAGGGTATATACAGCAGGGTATATACAGCATCACCAGATAGGGTATATACAGCAGGGTATATACATCATCATCAGATAGGATATATGCAGCAGGGTATAAAGCATCACCAGATAGGGTATATACAGCAGGGTATACAGCATCCCCAGATAGGGTATATACAACAGGGTATACAGCATCACCAGATAGGGTATATACAGCAGGGCATACAGCATGACCAGATAGAGTATATACATCATCACCAGGTAGGGTATATACAGCAGGGTATACAGCATCACCAGATAGGGTATATACAGCAGGATATACAGCATCACCAGATAGGATATATACAGCAGGGTATACAGAAGGATATACAGCACCCATCCCCCACCCCTGCCAAGGGGCTCATGGCACTAACAGCAGCAGATCCCCCAGGGCAGTCAGGACAAAGTCCTGCACTTACCCCATCTAGGAAGCGGGCAAAGGTGTCCAGTGAGCGGGAGCGTGCTTTCCTTAGACGGCTTCGGCCATGCATCCCCCTCCTCCTCTGAGAAAGGCATCCAATAGGATCACCTGAGCTCTCAGCCAATCTGGAAACCGGTAACATACCCTATGGCTCTAATCAGGCACTTAAAAAAAAACCCAGCCGCGGTAATTCATGCATCTATCCATTTCGCATAGAGGGGATGGCGGGGGCAGATGGGATGGCGCCCGTGCACCCTTGGCCACACTGGTTATAGTAAACAAAATACAAAATTTGCATAACAACAAACAGCAGCTCCACTGGGTAAAGTGTACCGTAACTCAATTTACCTAAACCTAGCACCTAGTGTGTCTAGGAGGGTGCTACACTGAGCAATTATTGACAGCAGGAACCTGTCACGTTTGTCACATTTGTCCATACCGAATGCCCTTACATTTGGTCGAAACACTTAGCTCATCCCTAATGTCAACTACACAAATAAAACTATACAGGTGTGTTTACACTTTGGATCATCTGCAGCAAATGCCTTCAAAGACAAACTTGAATGTTTTAATGTGTAGCACATCAAAGTTACATTGTTGTTATTGATTCATCCCCTCTTTTGTTGCATTCTTATTCTTAACTCCTTAAGTCTCTACATCATTTGGAATTATAACACAGCTGTCTAAAGCTTCAATTTTTAACAGGCACCCTTATCTTTTATGCAGTTGTCACCACCACTCATACCAGGGCACAGAACACTAAGTTGACACTGCTCACTGAACTTCATGGAAAGTGCCTGTTTTATGGGCCATATGATTGCATTTCTTTAAGACTAAAATCACTGCTCTGCCTATTAAATAATAGTGTCACATACCTGGTGGATGAGTCTGACTTATGCAGTGGGCAACCTCCCTTACGACCCTGACACGGGAACCCCTGGTAGAGCAGACAGGTGGCTCGGGAGTGCAGGATGGCACAAGGGTCGGACCAGGTCACTGGTGTTGGTAGGACGTCCGTGGGTGCACTCGTGCACAAGAAGTGTGGTCGTACAGGCCGGGTCTTGAAGCTGGCTGGCAGTGCAGTACAGAAGGAGCAGGCAGATGGATGGTCGGGTTCAGGCAGGGTCATCAATAGGCAGGCAGCAGAAGTACAGAAGGGCTAGGCAGGAGAGTGGTCGTAGGCAATCCAGGGGTCGGTACAGGCGGAAATCAACGGAGTCAGGCAGGCTGGGTCACAGGAACAGATAATCAAAGTGCAGGTAGATCAGGAACACGCACTAAACGCTGTAGATCAGACAGCACTTGCTTCAGAGTTCAGTTGAAATAGGGCCACCTGGCGCCGCTTCCAGCGCGTGCACGCGCAATCTGTCACACTCGCGAACACGCATAGGCGTGCGCATAGGCAATACAGTCAAATACATTCCATGGGACATTTGTGATCCCTCCTCAGACTTTTCACTGTTAATAACAGTGCAGACATTACAACTGTATAGAGTGTGCACAACAGCTCAAGGGTACACTCATAAGCTCAAAAACAAATTGGAATGTGGACAAAGCTGATTATTATGCAAATGAACTGCCCGATATAGTCTTCTATCCAGTCAGCAGATGGGGTTCTAATCTCTGCATATTTCAGCCATGAGCTATATTTAAAGAAGTCCCTTCTTTACAGAACTCAGGATTATTGTAAAAGTGACATCAGGATGCAAAAGCAAGCTAGCTCATAGTGCTTTAGAAATCCTTTACCATTTATTACATTTTTATTTGTAGCACAAAGGCTGTATGTATATAAGTAATATTAAAAACCTTTTTTTATTTGTAGTACAGAGGTTGTATATAAGTAATAAAACAACATAATATAAAACAACTAAAATAAAACTTGCACGGGCATGAGATGAGGATACGTTTCTGACCCATTTAGACTTCCTAATAGCAGCTCCTCACCTTGCAACAGGTTACTGTCCACTAACTAACAAAGAGGTGACATAGGCAAATCAAATCATACTGCACTGAGCAACAGGAATAGCTTGCAGCATGGGTTCAGGGCAGGGAGGCAAGATGGTGCTTGGGGCAGCTCCCGACTCACTGCATGTGGGAGACAGTTAAAGTACTACCACAAAGAATGAGAAACAGACTAGCGAGAGCTAATGATAATTCACTCTCTGATGAGATGCATGCAGCCCAACCAGATGCAGAAGATGAGCAGCAAACTATTGCACAAATACAGTTCAAACCTGCACCCTCTCCCTTACAAACATCTATACACTCTTTAAGACATGATTTCTCCTTCCCTGCCCAGGAAAAGGACATGGCAGATATATTCTTTAGCCAGCATAGCAGTCAGCCACTAGAACCAGCTAGTCCCACTGAATCTCCAGCTATACCACCAGCTGCTACAGCCTACTCAGTAGATTAAATTCTAAGTTATTTATTTTAGGTACTTATATAGCGCCATCAATTTACGCAGTGCGTTACATATACATTGTGCATTCACATCAGCCTACCCTCAAGGAACTTACAATCTAAGGTCCCTAAATCACATTCATACATACACAGGCCAATTTAGACAGGAACCAATTAACCTACCAGCATGTCTTTGCATGATTTTCAGGTCTGTTTCAACATGAGTTTGACAAAGAAGCCACAAAGCTGTTAACTGAATTGAAATAGGATCTACCGAATTGGGCAATAGGTTGGATAGCATTGAACAAAAATATGGATGAAACAGTCCATCGCGTTTCTCAAAATACTTCTCAAATCACAGTTTTCCAAACACAATTTTAGGAAGCTCATGCTAAAATTGAACACCTGAAAAACTGCTCTTGGCATTATAACTTTGTATTAGAGGCTTATAGTACCTGAATCCATTAAAGAAATTATGCATGCAGTGCAATCTTTAATAAAAAAAAAAGTGTTTGGAACAAAAAAAAAGTGATTACCAGAAGCAGACGACCTCCACTTACAGATTAATGGGATCCACAGGGTGATTACAATGCCTAAAATGGATGGCCCACCCAGGGACATTATTATGAAACTGCATTTCTATCAAACTAAAGGGGCTGGTATGAAATATGCTACAGAGAATTCTGATCTGGAGATAATGGGCTACAATATCCTGAATTTTGCTGACATTGCTGCGCTCACAATACAGAAGTGAAGGGCTCTGAAACATTTACTTCTACCTCTTGCTTCTCAAAACATACGTTATTGCTGGGCTTATCCTTTCAATATAAAGGTAAACCTTGTTCCTTTTCTACACTGAAAGAAGGAGAGAAATTATTAATTGATTTGGGTCTTATTTCCACAAGCCCATCTACTTGCAAAAGTAAAACCACAGAATCTTTTCTCTCTTGTGGTCATATGTCACCAGGAAATCTAAGTTAAGTCCCCTCGCTCCACTACATGAAGGCATTTGACACCACATGAAAATATCTAACACCTGTTTGCCTCTCAGGAAATGTTTGGATTTCTAGACATACTATAGCAGAAACAGTTTCAGTGACCTTGAAATGTCCAACTTATCATGGGTCATTTCCCTGGATAATTCAGTCAAGATTATAGACATCTAACCTATCATTGGGTGTTACTACAATCGTGCTTGGACACTGTATAGTCAGGATGGATGTTTTTTTATCCAATTTTCTGATGGGCAGAGGTGAACTTTCCTTTCAGCTTGCTATCTGAATTGATGCAACATCAAAATGATCTAATCACTTAACGGAATGCTTAGTGTTGCAACTTATAGTGAGATACATAACTCAATAGTACATACCTACATTTCATTGCTTCCCCTCTCTACCTCATGAGAATATTACTTCCATATTAAGGGGCATGTCTCTATATGTCATTGGCATAGGCAGTTATACTATCTTCTCCTTACTTGTTGCGACTTCATTATATGTTTCTTGTACCATTTTATTATTATATGTTGACTTGCCCATTATATACAAAATTGCCAATATTTATTAAAAGCAGTTATTTTTAATAACTGTTAATCAGTCTCAGAAGGAGAATTGAGACCCTGTTACTTATGTTACTGAGAGATGTCCATGATTAGGCACTTGTGTGTAGGTTCTTCCCCTTGCACAATGGAGATCCTCTAATTTTGAGAGGTATTTGGTAGTGGTACTTTTCATATTTCTATTTTGTGCCTAGTGTCCTTTCTAGTTTACTATGCCCCACATTCTAAACAACTTCAGTTCTTTCTTTATATCTACATCTAAACAAAGCCACAAATTGGCAGACCTACTTCATTAACATGGCCTGATAGATTCTTGGAGAGAAATGAACCCTAACATGAGGGACTATTCTTGTACTCATGACCCATAAACAATATTCTAGAATTCAATATTTATGGTCATATCCCTGAGACGGAGAGGAATATATGTATCACATAAACACACAACAAGACTTACAGCATACACTAGACCTGAGCTGTGCCTTGGTCGGCTGGTCGGTATGCCAAGAAAAGGGGGCATACCCAAGATAAGTAATGAATGATTATGGGAAGAAAAGTGCTGAGAAATGCCCTAAGAAAGGGGATGGGAGGGAGGGTACCGCGTGCAGGAACCGACAAGGACCAGAGGGGGGAGCCTGCTTAAGTACCCACCAGGCTCCTCCCATAAACTCAAGCCACAATGTTGGCTTTCTTATTTATGGTCGTAGCCCTGAGACTGAGAGGAATATATGTATCACATAAACACATGTCAAGACTTACAACATACACTAGACCTGAGCTGTGCCTTGGTCGGCTGGTCGGTATGCCAAGAAAAGGGGGCAAAAATACTTGAATAGGGAAATAACTTTATTGAAGCTGAGTAATCAGTGAGCCAACTTGGCAAAGGCTTGTGCCATCTCTAACTGAGGACTTGGAATATACCGAGCGAAACAGGAGGACTTCCATCTACCCAACTTCTTGATCACGTGGTCGGGCACCCCATGCCGAGATGCCGCTGATGCTGCTCCAATCCGGAAGGTATGTCCAGAATATCGCCCAGGGTCAGGGCCTAAGTTGACCAATAAGATTCTCACATGCCTGTTGAACTGGTTGCCGCTCAAGGGGCTGCATGGAAAAGGCAATAATGGGCTAGCCTCTGGTAGGCTGGGCACCAGGCATTGTTGGTCTGAAAGAGGGAGATGTCAACTCCGGGGCCAGATTGCTGAATTTTGAAAACTACAAGGTGGAGAATGTAGTGGTCTGAAAAGCGTCTGGCCGTTGGCGCCACTACTGGTAAATTCACTTGGCCGTAGGAAGCCGTAGAACACCAAATAGATGGCTGCTAAGATGACTAAACTGGGCAGCACCCCGAAAGGGTACGTGTGAGGATTTCTGACATGCCCCTAAAGATGACACTTGTGATGGGCAAGCGCTTGCTGCCGGCTATGGGCTGGTGCTTCTGAATGCCGCGCAGGATTGATTTGATCGTATGGGCAGCGCACAAAGATGGCTCACAGGGGTTCTGTAGTGCCCAGAAATGCTGAATACTGGCCAAGTAAATCTTGATAGTATTTGGAGACAGAGCCAGCTGCATATGACAATACGACATGAAGGCTAAGAGGAGCTTGACGTCACGTGCCTTCGCGCCAGGGCATGTGGTTAGAAACTTACGGTAGGCAGACTAGGCGGAGCGATAGGTCTTTAGTGTATTGTAGGATAATGAGTTGTTAATAAGCTGGGTAGCATTGAAAAGATGTGCCTTTAATCCATCGTTAGATGAGACCAAGGTGGGCTAGGAGTGGACATCGGGTCGGCTCCGGGATTCTGCTGGAAGAAAGAAGTAAGGTTGAAATGGGATAGTGCGTCTGCTGCACTGTTGCATTTGCCTGGAATATGCTTACAAAGAACATTGAATTGGTAATGTAGTGCCAACTGAACCAGCCTGCGTAGGAAGGACATTATGGAGAGCGACTTGGACCTGCCTTTATTGACAATGTCAGCTGTAGCCTGATTATCTGTGGTGAAGACCACTGTTTGCCCTGACCAGGTTTGGCCCCAGACCTGTGCCGCTGCCACCATTGGATACAGTTCGATGAGTGAGGACGATTGAATGAAGCCGGGAATCAGGAGGATCTCTGGAGGCCAAGGTGCCGCCAACCAATGATGGCCAAAAATAGCAGCGAATCCTGTGGAGGCAGCTGCGTCTGTAACTATCTGAGGTGACAGAGCTGTCGCTAACGGAATGAACATTGAATTGCCATTCCAACTTGCAAGGAACTCGTTCCACATTGTTAAATCTGCTACTGCTGCGGGGTTTAGTTTGAGGACATGATCCAGATCTTGTACCTGCGAGAGGAGCACCAAGAGACGTGAAACAAAAGACCGCCCCTGAAGGATAATCCTCATTGCAAAGTTAAGCATCCCTTACAAAGATTGTAGCTGTCTCCTGGTGCACCTTCGCGAAAGAGTAAAATCGTGAATAACAGATCTAATACGGCCAGTTTGTCGGATGGCAGGCTGGCCTGCATGGCACGTGTGTCCAAAATAACGCCTAGGAAGGTGATGGAGTGAGACGGACCTTCCACTTTCTGCTCAGCTATGGGCACATTAAGGTTACTAAACACCATTCTTAAAGTGGTAGTAAACCCTCCTATCATTTTCAGCCAAGGAAGCCGCCATCTTGGCCTCTTTTTAATCTACAACTGCCATGATGCTGCACATGTGATCAGCTATGACACCAGCCATTGGATGTTTTGACAGTTTGGTTTAGAGCACAACCAATGGAAGTGTTACATTTCCGGCACATGCCGGAAATGTAACTGATTTTTAAACTGTTAAATGGATGGGTTTACTACTGCTTTAACCTGTCTAGATCTACCGGGGTTATGCCTGGCTGTTCGATGAGCAGAAAATCGTCCAGATAATGAATTACCATCTGGCACTGGGCTTGGTGTGTCAGGATCCACGTAAGGGACTGGGCGAAAACATCGAAGAGCCATGGGCTGCTTTTGGAGCCTAAAGTCAGCTTGGTGGCAAAATAATAAGAATCCTTCCATTTGATGCTGTGCCACCGCCAAAGGGGATGGTTTGATAGGCAGGAGTTTAAATGCGTCCACAATATCTGCTTTCGACAACCATGCACCAACACCTATGTTAATAATGGCCTGGATGGCCAAGTCAACAGACGCATATTTTAAGGAGAATTCCTCAGAAGGAATTAAGGAATTCAGACTGGGAATGTGAGAAGTATGAGGCGCAGACAAGTCGTAAATTAAGCAAATTTTATTAGAGAACTTGCCCTTGACAAGCCCAATAGGGCTGACTCTCCAGCTTGGAAAAGGTGACTGAGAAAAGGGGCCGGTAATGAAACCTCGATCTAGCTCGGCCTGTAACAGAATGTCTATGGCTTGTTCATCGGCGGCTGCTGACAGAAGATTCTTGCATTCGTGTGAAGAGTGGGGTAAGGTGATGAGGCCGGTATGGAATCCGGTTGTGAATCCGTCTATCAAGAAGACCGCTAGTGAGTGGTTGGGGTGTGTGGAGAGGTAGAACTCCAACCATTGTACATCCACCCGGCTTAGTCAGGCCTTGTTCGGTTTTTTCAGCTGACATGCGAGTTTCGGATGTGCCCTATGGCATAATGTACAGACATGAAGTAGCCGGCACTGGCTATAGGTGCATCCGCCATGGTTGAAGTTGTTGCATATGGGTGCCCCCCCCATAGTCAGGACAGGCTGTCCCAACTTATCCACCTGGCGTGATGGAGAGGGGCCTAGCAAGCCCTGACTGATGCCGAAGGGGGAGGGAAAATTGAGGGGCCCTCACATAGCTGCACTGGAGCACCAGTTTGATGTATGAGCCGAGGACTGGCAGATAGCGCAGAGTGAGGAGCGAAGCCCTGCAAAATGGCGACAGAACAGTTCTGTGTCCTCCATGCCCCAATTTGTAATGACCCGCAACTGGGCAAGTCTGGCTGCTGCCTTGGCCTAAAAAGACCGATGGTAATCATAGAATGAATGTCCCCCGTACTTGTACCCAAAGTCCACCACTGCATGCAGGTACAAGTCCAACTCTTCCCGTCTGCTGGGGCTGGCCGAGCAAATGACGTCTCTGAATATCCCAAAGGCCAAGACAAACTCTGGGACTGTAAGCTTGCGATTGAGCCTGGGGTCTCTGGACTTCACCACCAGTGATACGTCCCCCCAGGTGTATGATTTATTCTCAGCCAGATCATGCACTGATATAAGGAGGGAAGCAAGATTGATGTCCTTGCCTTCCAAGATGTCCTTCCTGATGCTGGCCGGGACCAAATGAGCTGGAAGAATGGTAGGACTTATCTCTGGTGTACCTGCAGGAGGAGATGTCAGGACGGCGACCGGGACAGGGAGGGCCGTGGCTGGGCGTGCTTCCAAAACTGCCACCCTGGACTGGACATTTGAGAAAGCTGAAGATAAGGAAGCCGCCAACGAGTAAAGCTGGAAAATGGCCCCAGCAATAGACTGCAGGGACGCCTGCTGTGTGCTGGGCTCAGCTGCCACTGACGGTGGAAAGAGCAGCCTAAAGAGCTCTGCTTTCCTTGCCGTAGCAGGGTAGGGAATGCCCTTGCGCCTCAGCTCCACTGTGAGTTTGGGGATGGTCCATCCCCTGAGGGACTGCACACTGCCACTCTCCGAGCCCACGGATGGTGACAAGGGTGTGATGTCCTCGCTGCCGGCCTGTGACATTGCTCCAGCTATAAAACAAGAAACAAGGAGGTGCAGGTGTTGAGAGGAGCCGTAGTAGAAGGACAGCAGGGTGGTATACAGAAAGGAACGACAGCATAGGTAGAAGCCAGGTTGTGTCCTCATGCGTCGGACTGTTGGGTGGAAATTTAGAAAACTCGAAGAATGCATGGCATCCGAGGGGATTTCTTATCTGGGAATGATATACATACTCTGGAATATTATAACAAAAAAATTACAATTACCGCAATGGTATTATTCTGTTATGATCAAATTATAACTTACATTCAAACCAAACTTAACCTCTTCAGCTCTGGAAGGATTTACCCCCTTAATGACTAGAGCACTTTTTGCAATTCGGCACTGCGTCGTTTAACTGACAATTTTAAACTGACGTCGTGTGACGTTGTACCCAAGCAAAATTGACGTCCTTTTTTTACCACAAATAGAGCTTTCTTTTGGTGGTATAAACAAAAAAAGAGCAAATAAAAACTATTTTTTACTTTTTGTTATAACGAATGTCCAAAAAAGTATAAAAAAAACAATTTATTCATCAATTTAGGCCGATATATATTCTTCTACATATTTGTGGTAAAAAAATTGCAATAAGCATATATTGGTTTGTTTGCGCAAAAGTTGCCGTGTTTACAAACTATGAGAATTAATTTATGGCTTTTTTACTATTTTTTTTTTCACTAGTAATGGCGGCAAACTGCGATTTTTATCGGGACTGTGATATTGCGGTGGACATATTGAAAGATTTTTGACACTTTTTTGGGACCATTGACATTTATACAGCGATCAGAGCTAAAAATAGCCATTGATTATGTATAAATGTCACTGGCAGAGAATGGAGTTAACCTTCAGGGGCAATCAAGGGGTTAACTGTGTTCCCTAGGCATGTTCTAACTGTGTGGGGGCTGGGCTGGCAGGGGCATGACAGATCTAACTGATCACCTGACACCTGACACGTGTTTACATCAGCGGTTCCCCGCTTTTCTTCTGTAGCAGGCGGTCGCGGGTTGCCGGTGGACAGAACTGACTGAAAGACCCGCTGCCATATTCAGGGAGCATGCGGCGGGTACGAGAGCCACTGCATGTGCGTGAATCGACGTTTATAAATGGCGATTTGCGCTATGCTGCCAAGTTGCAGCAGTAAATGTATGTGAGCCAGTCGGGAACCGGTTAAACAATGACTAAAATCATATTCTTGAATATTATAAGAATAATTTACAATAACCCCCAATGGTAATATTCCATTATATCTTGCATTCAAACCAAACTGAAACAGGCCACCTATCCACTTTCTTTGACAGCGTTTGAAATCTCCTGTAGAACTAGGGACATATTTTAAATTATACAACCTTTTAATGGACATACAATATCTCACAAAAGTGAGTACACCCCTCACATTCTTGTAAATATTTTATTATATCTTTTCATGTGACAACACTGAAGAAATGACACTTTGCTACAATGTAAAGTCGTGAGTGTACAGCTTGTATAACAGTGTAAATTTGCTGTCTCCTCAAAATAACTCAACACACAGCCATTAATGTCTAAACCGCTGGCAACAAAAGTGAGTACACCCCTAAGTGAAAATGTCCAAATTGGGCCCAAAATGTCAATATTTTGTGTGGCCACCATTTTCCAGCACTGCCTTAACCCTCATGCATGGAGTTCACCAGAGCTTCACAGGTTGCCACTGGAGTCCTCTTCCACTCCTCCATGAAGACATCACAGAGCTGGTGGATGTTAGAGACCTTGCGCTCCTTCACCTTCCACCTTCACCTTCCATTTGAGGATGCCCCGCAGATGCTCAATAGGGTTTAGGTCTGGAGACATGCTTGGCCAGTCCATCACCTTTACCCTCAGCTTCTTTAGCAAGGCAGTGGTTGTCTTGGAGGTGTGTTTGAGGTCATTATCATGTTGGAATACTGCCCTGTGGCCCAGTCTCTGAAGGGAGGGTACCAAGCTCTGCTTCAGTATGTCACAGTACATGTTGGCATTCCTGGTTCCCTCAATGAACTGTAGCTCCCCAGTGCCGGCAGCACTCATGCAGCCCCAGACCATGACGCTCCCACCACCATGCTTGACTGTAGACAAGACACACTTGTCTTTGTACTCCTCACCTGGTTGCCGCCAAACGCTTGACACCATCTGAAACAAATAAGTTTATCTTGGACTCTTCAAACCCACAGGACATGGTTCCAGTAATCTATGTCCTTAGTTTGCTTGTCTTCAGCAAACTGTTTGCTGGCTTTGTTGTGCATCATCTTTATAAAAGGCTTCCTTCAGGGATGGCAGCCGTTCGGACCAATTTGATGCTGTGTGCAGCGTATTGTCTAAGCACTGACAGGCTGAACCCCCACCCCTTCAATCTCTGCAGCAATGCTGGCAGCACTCATACATTTATTTCCAAAAACAACCTCTGGATATGAGGCTGAGCATCTGCACTCAACTTCTATGGTCGACCATGGCGAGGCCTGTTATGAGTGGAACATGTCCTGTTAAACCGCTGTATGGTCTTGGCTGAAAGGATTTAACTCCTCTTGACCCTCGTCAGTCCGCAGTGGAGCAGTTATCTCCCTTTGGAGCTCCAAAGCCATTTCCTGAGCCGCAAGAATACACACACACATGCACTAGCTGTTTCTCAGGGAAAAGCTACTCTTTATTTCCTGGGTTTCTCTTTTTATAGTCACAGAAAAGTGGGAGTTACAAAAACCATATAAGGGGGTCTGTACAATAGTTTCACTTTGACACATAATTTTAGGGAAACAGAAACTCTACTGGATATACGAAACTAGCTTCATGTACCTTAGCCCAGCATAGAGTCTTAGCATATATATATGTGTAATAGAAAGACTTAGGTCATACATAATCCTACAAAATGGAGACACTTAGGTTATATATATTCCTACAATCCCCTCTTAGGTCACGCATGTGACCTTATACCCCTTGCCAAGGGGTTTATACCGCATAGTTTTAGTGATGGTGGGGTCAATAAGTTTCTGTATTAGGCCTAGGGTGTTGTGTGTGTGTGGTTTCTGTATTATCTTGGTTAACATCCTGGGGAGAAACATCACATATAACTTTCATAACCCCAAAATCATCTGGGTGGTAAATACAGTTAGTAATGATCCATACTGGCAGGAATACAGTCAGGGCCAGCAGGATTAGAAGACAAAATGCCTTCCCAGAAGTATGTGGTGCAATAAGCGAGGTCATTTTATTCAGAGACTTTTCCACCTGTTTCACTCGCTGTACGAGGACTTATACCACCTGTTTTGCCTCTCTTGTCTTTAACTTGCTTCTTGGGTGCTTGGTTCACCCTCTTCACATGACTGGCATGGATCCAGGACTGTGAGCTTTCCACCAGGAAAGCTGTTCTGGTCACAGCGATCACCTTCATGTGCGGTCCAAAAGGGGTATTCTTGCTTCTTTTTTCGGTTCAAATGTTGGACCACCACAGTATCTCCCACCTAGAAAGAATGGGTTGGTTCCTGTGAAGAAAAAGGAGATGTGTGAGCGACATTTCTTTCAACTTTGTTCAGAGTTTCAAAAAGTTTTCTCACATAATCCTCCTGGATTAGATCTAGGTCCCTCTTTCTACCATAAGTGGCTGTCTGGCCCATGGAGTGGAGAATGGCCTTTCCATTAAAACCTCAAAAGGGGAGTAACCTGTCTTCTTGGAGGGGGTCTTTCTTACCTCGGCCAGAACTGCCGGGAGAGTCTTCTTCCAATTTGCATTCGTACCTCCAGTTGCCTTCCTTATCTTATCCTTGAGAGTCCTATTCATCCTTTCCACTATACCTTAACTTTGGGGGTGATAAGGTATGTGAAACTTCCAGTCAATTTTAAGAGTCCTTACCAGATCTTGGCAGACCTTGGCCACAAATGCAGGGCATTGTCTGAGTTAATCTGGAGCGGACATCCCCACCTGGGAATAATCTCTTGTGTAAGAATTTTTACAAATGTTTGGGCATCTTCTTTTGTGGTTACAAAGACCTCAGGCCATTGTGAAAACATATCCACGATCACCAAAAGGTACTCCTGTCTCTTACCCACCTTTGGCATATGTGTAAAGTCTATCTGTAATTGAGTGAATGGTGTTGTTGGGTATATCAGGTGTTCATGTTTCGCCCTTTGTGGGTTGTTGGAGTTGTTTCTGATACATGTGATGCATCTGGAGACATATGCCTTGACAAGGGAGGGGGGGCCTGGAATATAGAAATCGCAATCCAAAAGTTCACATGTAGTCTGCCATCCTCTATGTCCCACCCCATGGTATTGTGAAATAAAGAGTGGTGCACTGGCAACAGGAATGCATGGTCTCCCCTCTTGGCAGATAAGCCCAGAATTAGGGCTTATCTGCACACCTGCGTTGTTCCAATCTCGGATATCTGTTTCTGTGGCATATGTCTGTAAGTTTTGCAATGTTTGGTCTAGAAGTGGCATTTCTGACGTGAGCAATGGCATTTGGGTGGTTGCATTTTGAGTGGATAAGGGGGGACACAGGAGCACCAGACCAAAGTGCAGTATGCCATCAGAGAATTTATTAAAAGCAAGCTAAATGCATACTCACAGGTGTGAATAAAAACAAGCACATCACATCGAGTAGGATCTGAGGAAAATGCAGAGTGCATTGAAACGCGTCATCCCATTGGCCTGATACATCACCAACGTCACTTCCTGTACATGGGCCTTCTTGGTTCTGGTACTTCCTGCTCCCAGTGCATTCCACCACAGCACAGCCTCCATCTGCTCATCGGCATACGCACCCCCAGCAAGACCACAGCCCTGGAACAAGTGACACGGCCCTGGGCCGGGACTTCTTATGATGTGCTTGTTTTTATTCACACCTGTGAGTATCAATTTAGCTTGCTTTTAATAAATTCTCTGATGGCATACTGCACTTAGGTCTGGCGCTCCTGTCTCCCCCCTTCTCCTATTCCTACAGAGTTGCTTCTGCTCTTCAGGCAGCTGCCCCTAGTTGCGGAATCATCCCACTGGAGTCACATCCTTTCACATGAACTTTCAGCTCTGATTCATGGATGTACATGGACTCTTGATATGGACTAACTTATCATTGTTTTTATCTCTGGTTATATGTTATACATTCCTTTGCATCTTTTATGTGCTCCCTACCTTATTGACAGCTTACAGGCACTTAAGGGTTACCCAGTGTTCCTTTGGAGCCATTCTCATCCCTTATCGCATTTTGAGTGAATGCGGCTTCCTTCGCTGCTCTATCTGCTAGGGCATTTCCTTTGGCTATATCAGTCTGCTGGCCTGTGTGTGCCTTGCAATGTAAAATGGCAATGAACCTTGGTAGCTGTATAGCTTTTAGTAGTTCTTTAAATAATGAGGAGTGCGAGATGGTTTTACAATCTGCTGCTATAAATCCTCTTCTTTCCCAAATGACTCTATGATCAAAAACAACCCCATTATTTGGAGTCTGTGTAAATATTCACATCTTGTCCTTCAAAGAGCTGGCAATCTCTTGTGAGAGCTATCAGTTCTGCAGCCTGGGCTGACTGGTAAGGAATTGGTTTTGTCTCTAGAATTTTGGCTGGTAATTGTACAACAGCATATCCTGCATGATATGTGTTGTCATTGGGCCTTGAACAAGAGCCATCTACAAAAACATTCTATGCATCTGGAAGGGCCACAGAAGACCTGTCTTGGGGACGTGTCCTGATGGATGAGATCCAAACAATCATGTTGTGGGACAATCTCATCCTGTTTTTCTTTTAATCCTAACAAAACATTGAGGATTGGGGCGGGCCTGAGGTAGGAGAAGCATGTTTTATATTTAGCTTAGGGTTGGAGAGCAGTATGATATCATAACCACTAAGCCTTTGGGCTGACATATGTTGGGTGTGTATATTTTTCAACAGAATGGACACATTATGTGTGGTGTGTAAAGTGGTATCATGTCCCAGAGTGAATGATGTAGCCATTTCCACCACCATCGCACAGGAAGCTAAAGCTCTGAGACACGCAGGCATGCCTTGAACCTGTACTGGAACCATCTTTGAGAAAAAAGCAACAGGGCGGAGCTTGCCTCCATGTTCCTGAGCTAGGACTCCCGCCATCGTTTTACAGTTGTCCCTGGCAAATAAGTGGAACATCTAGTCATAATCAGGCACGCCTAGACTAGGGACCATTACCATAGCATTTTTCAAATACACAAAAGCATTACACATTTCCTCTGACCATTTTACACAATCTGGCATATCAGAACCTGTGGCTTGTCTCAGGAGATTGTCATAGTAGGAACAGTCAGGTATCCATTGGTGGCAGTAACCAATCATGCCAAGGAAGGTAAGCACGTCCTTCTTGGTCAGTGGACGGGGCAGACCCATGAGAGCCGCAGCTCTCTTGTGGCTGACTTTTCTTTCTCCTTTTGTGAGGACAAAACCAAGGTACTCAACAGTTTCCAGACACCACTGCAATTTCTTTCTAGACACTTTGTGACCACTTTCAAATAACCAGTTTATGAGATCCACACTGTCCTCCTGTTCGGCTTCCTGATTTGAACTACAGAGGATGAGGTCATGCACGTACTGTAGTAGGACTGAACCATGACGGGAAGTCCAGGACCTCAGTGTGGCCTGGAGCACAATTGAGTAGACTACAGGTGAGTTCACATAGCCCTGGGGCATTCTACACCAGGTAAGTTGGCCATTCTTTAAACAAAATGCAAAGATTGGCCGTGTTTCCTTATCTACAGGGACGGGAAAAAAAGCATTTGCCAGATCAATCACTGTAAAATACTTTGCATCGGATGGAATGGAGGACAGGAGTGATGGCATATCTGGCACTATTGGGGCAATGGGGACCACAAGTTCATTTATGGCTCTCAGATCCTGTACAAATCTGTAGCTGCCATCTGGTTTCTTTACTGAGTTAATTGGGGAAATATAGGGAGAAACTGTGTCTTCCAAAATACCTTCTTCAAGAAAGTGTTTTACCATTGGGGCAATACCTTCCTCCTTTACTTTTGATAAAGGGTACTGTTTATGGTACACAGGATTTGCCCATGCCTTAAGAGTTGCCTTGTAGGGGGTACAGGAAATGAGGCCAACATCAAAAGAATTTTCTTCCCATATTCTGTCGTCTATCCTACCTGGAGGTGGGCCGTGGGTGTCTGCCACAATCATGGTTAGGAGGGAAATGATTGGGACCTTGGTGGATTGTGCTACAATCCCACCCTTCGTTGTGGTTTTGATATTAGTATTTAGTTCTCCCATCAGGTCTCTACCTAACAGGTTTACTGGGCAGTTTGGGATAATTCTGAATGAGTGGTGCATTAGAGTGTAACCATGCACAGGGTCAAAAATGGGGAGGGGAGGTGTGTGGGTTGGTGGGTGGCACTGGATGAATCGGCACCATATCGGGTCCCATCTTGTGTATGTGAGGGACTTCAGATGTTAGTTAAACCTGCTGCATCAGCGAATCTAACTAACAGAGAGCCTGAGCTGGTGGGTTCCTCAATATGAGAATCATCAGCTTCATTAGTCCTTATACCAGTTCCTCCTATGGCCCCACCCTGATTTGAAGAGGTCTGGACAGTAGGGGCGGCGGGCTGTACTGGTGGTCTCTGCGGGGTGACTGGGACTGGTGGACGGGTGCAGTGGGAGTTTGTACAGCGTGGTGTCCAGCTAGAAAATCAATGTCATCCTTTGTGAGACTTGGATAGAGTTTGGCAGGCTTTGGGATGTAAGGGGGGGTGGATTGGAGAATGGCATGAGAGAGTGTGTAGGTCTATCTATTTCTGACTCACACTCATGTAATTTCTGAGAATTCTTATTATTAGGATTTATTCCCATTTTTTTCTGTTCCTTAGTATCTCTCTTATACCAATATGGGGTGCAATCAAGCCAGTTCTCTCCTCCCTTTCTCATATATTTCTTATCCCATTCTGGGTTACCCTGGTACCACGGAAAAGCCTGTCTATCACCCAAACAAAGACCTTTGATCATATCCATATGAAAAGTGTGATTATCACCCTCCCAGGGAAAAGGATCAACGCTGCCCATTATTTCTGTCCACCCTGCTAAATTGTCCACCCATGGGTCAATTAGATAGTAATCCATTCCACATACACGGGCTACAAAGTCCTTACATGTCTCCCCAACCTCCGGTGATGGTATACCTGTTTTACTGCTGCCACAACCCATTATGACAGTGGAGGGAAACCACCTTACCTTGTAGTTCCTCTTTTGTCCACACAACAAATTATCTTATACTTCTATGCGACAGAAAGAAAAGCAAAAGAATTTAGTGCTTAAACTTATCCACCCTGACTAGTATTTAATTTCTTCCCAAAAGAAATTTATCTGTGGTCTTCCCAAAAGACCTCTTGTGCTTGCCGAAAGCACTTGTGCTTCCCAAAAGCACTTCTCGCCTGATCTGTAGTCTTCCCAAAAGACTTCTTGTGCTTGACAAAAGCACTTGTGCTTCCCAAAAGCACTTTTCACCTGATCAGGGCATACGTGACGCGGGGTTAAAATTGCAACTCAAAGGAATAAAGTTTTATCAGCGCCTACGGCAAGGAAACATTCAGTCAAAAATGACAAAAATTTACTTACCGCAGGATGATTACTTTATCCAGAATGAGCCCCCAGCTGAAAGGATTTAACTCCTCTCGACCTCCGTCAGTCCGCGGTGGAGCAGTTATCTCCCTTTAGAGCTCCAGAGCCATTTCCTGAGCCACAAGAATACACACACACACTCCAGCTGTTTCTCAGGGAAAAGCTACTCTTTATTTCCTGGGTTTCTCTTTTATAGTCACAGAAAAGTAGGAGTTACAAAAACCATATAAGGGGGTCTGTACAATAGTTTCACTTTGACACGTAATTTCAAGGAAACAGAAACTCTACTGGATATACGAAACTAGCTTCATGCATCTAAGCCTAGCATAGAGTCTTAGCATATATATGTGTGTAATAGAAAGACTTGGGTCATACATAATCCTACAAAATTGAGACACTTAGGTTATGCATATTCCTACATTGGCCATCGTGCTGCAGCTTATTTTCAAGACCTTGGCAATCTTCTTATAGCCTAGGCCATCTTTATGTAGAGCAACAAGTTTTTTTTTCAGATCTTCAGAGAGTTCTTTGCCACGTAATTTCAGGGAAACAGAAACTCTACTGGATATACGAAACTAGCTTCATGTATCTTAGCCTGGCATAGAGTGTTAGCATATATATGTGTGTAATAGAAAGACTTAGGTCATACATAATCCTACAAAATGGAGACACTTAGGTTATGCATATTCCTACATCGTGCTGCAGCTTATTTTCAAGACCTTGGCAATCTTCTTATAGCCTAGGCCATCTTTATGTAGAGCAACAAGTTTTTTTTCAGATCTTCAGAGAGTTCTTTGCCACGTCATTTCAGGGAAACAGAAACTCTACTGGATATACGAAACTAGCTTCATGCATCTTAGCCTGGCATAGAGTCTTAGCATATATATGTGTGTAATAGAAAGACTTAGGTCATACATAATCCTACAAAATGGAGACACTTAGGTTATGCATATTCCTACATTGGCCATCGTGCTGCAGCTTATTTTCAAGACCTTGGCAATCTTCTTATAGCATAGGCCATCTTTATGTAGAGCAACAAGTTTTTTTTTTTCAGATATTCAGAGAGTTCTTTGCCATGAGGTGCCATGTTGAACTTCCAGTGACCAATATGAGAGAGTGAGAGCGATAACACCAAATTTAACAAACCTGCTCCCCATTTACACCTGCGACCTTGTAACACTAATGAGCCACATGACACCAGGTAGAGAAAATGGCTAATTGGGCCCAATTTGGAAATTTTCACTTAGGGGTGTACTCACTTTTGTGCCAGCGGTATAGACATTAATGGCTGTGTGTTGAGCTATTTTGAGGAGACAGCAAATTTACACTGCTATACAAGCTGTACACTCACTACTTTACAATGTAGCAAAGTGTAATTTCTTCAGTGTTGTCACATGAAAAGATATAATAAAATATTTACAAAAATGTGAGGGATGTACTCACTTTTGTGAGATACTGTAGATCATAAACTTCCATATAAGGAACAATGGGAATGAGACTTTAATATAACACTTAACTTACAAGAGTGGCAAGATTTAGCAAATACTTCTATCCAAGATCTCAATAAACACGAAACTTGTACAATCCAATTGTAAGACTTTATTGAGCTGGTATATGGTCTCATTAGGGTTGCCAAAATATGCCCAAAAGTATCCTCTTTTTGCTTCAGAGGATGTAGACAGATGGGCACTATGTTTCATATTTGGTGTCAAGGCCAAAGGGTAACTAGGTATTGTATCAGATATTTTAACCTAATCTATTTGGTAACTGGGATAAATATTCCTAGATCTCCAGAAATAGCTTTTTTCAGACAATAGATAGTGAAATTCCCAAAATTGTAAAATGTTTGACCTCATATACGATATTGGTTACTAAAACTGCAATTGCGTGTTTCTGGAACCGGTCAGTAGTATCTTTTCAATATGTCAGACAAAAATAAACTGGATTATGTTATATTACAAACTCCCATGCACTCTCTGCAATAACCAAACCCCATGTAACAAAACGTGGAAACCCTGGATACAGTATCTGTTGGTGGTTGAATGAGACTTTGGGGATTACATTTTCATTGCCCTCAATACGACTTTCTCTCTGGATTCCTTTATCTTGATGCTTAGTACTCTTTTTTCTTTAAACAAATGTAGAGAGTTGGCGCCCTGAAAGGTGAATGAAAAAGCAAAGAAATTACTAAGTGGTCGCTGCCCCTTTAAAACCAAAAAAAAGGTAGCAAGGAATTAATGTGTGAAAGTAAGGCGCAGACCTAGATCTCAAATAACATATTGGATATATACAACACGATCATGTGATAAGTCCATCCAAAAAGTCCATATATCAACAATGGTTCATGCAAGGCGATCCCACAACCAGTGCACAAAAGGATTCTTCTAATCCCTTTCTTGTGAAATGATTCCACCAACGTGCAGCTAACGGAATAAGGTGGCAACTCACCAGATGTTTTGACCCCCTTTTCACGGGAAGGTCAAAAACACCTTTGAAACCAATGTTTCCTTTTAAGATAAACCATCCTCACCCCCTTGGTTACCGTCTAAGCCAGCTAAAAGGGTAAAATGACTCCACCAGGGACAAGGTGAAAAGATTACATAGTGTAGTAGTTTATTCAAAACGGATAAAAACATTAAAAACTGTCACACTCATATTTTCCTGTGCCTGGTCCCGGCACTGGTTATAATCGGCATGTAGCTCGGGAGCCTGTGGGGCAAACAGCTGATGATGGTCAAAATGTGCATGTCAAGCCGCCGCTTGTATACCACAAACGTTCGTATACAAGGTCCAGAATTCACGTGAGAACGTCTTCTACGTACGTTTCGCCGTCTTGGTGTCCTCAGGAAGTCACTTTTTTCTTTACTTCTTTACGTTATTCTATTTGTTTTTTTGTTTGTTTTTTTCTGCATAATAAGCATACTACAATATACATACCATAATTCTTCAATGTCATCTTTCAGAATATTAACTTGTACCGATCCCGCATCAAGACCAATAACTGAGCACACAGTAATGTCCTTACAAAAATAGTGTCTTATTGGTACATTAAGATTTAAATAATTTGACTATTTGTGTATGTTATTATATATAACACTGACACCCTCTGTCATTGGTGACAACATTGCATACGTTCTAATGAACAACTGACTATTGCAGTGGTGGCTGGTGTTTTTTTTTGGGGGGGGGGACAAACAACGACCCCCTGGTCGGTCAGCCACACTACCCGTCTTTCATTCACAATTGTCACACAACTGAGTGGGCTCTGTGCCCCGAGCCCACCCTTTTTTGAAGCCTATTAGAGCCTCTGACTCCCACCATGTGCTTTAAACCCCCTCCCCATTGGAATCCATGTGTCCGGCACCCTACATGTAGATTAGGGGGCTGGACGCATGGATGGGGGGGTGGCGCCTGTGCACCCCTAATGGACAGGCCGCCACTGGACTATTGTATATTTTTTGCCATTATCTTCAAAAATAAAAAATATGAAATAAAAAGCCCAAAAGTCTCCCTTTAACATTATCAAATTAACATTTCTTTTTCCTAACTAGAGTGAATTGACAACAACAAGCAAACAAATGTATTATGTCAAAACATTTTTTGCATATGCATTTTAACTACAACTCAGAGATCCGATTACAATCAATCTTTGGTAACATTGTGACATCATCTGGCATTGGTACTGTCATCTAAATGTGATCTACTGCTACCTTGAATTATCAATGCACTCTGCCTTAATTTGTCTTTGTAAGTCTGAACACCATGGGAAATGGCCTGCAGATCAATGTAAGGATAGCTCAGTACACTAATGCAAGTGTAGTCTTCATGGCACACATCTGTGATGATCAGCATAATAATCTGCCCAGTAAAGTAATGAGTAGCAATACTCTGTTTTGACATTGTAATACAAAAAAATGCACGTTCAAGATCAGATTGAAAGGCAAATGCAAAGTAAAGTCCCAGGGACAATAGAATGTCAGTAGGAGGGAAACGAAATACCATTAATATGTTAGATGACATGTGTGACTTAAATGTAAAGTACTGTTGTCCCCCCTAGACAATGTTGTAGAAGTCATATATTGACTTTATAATTTAAAATATAAGTCTAGGCATGCATTGATAACTTCCTTTTTAGATTGCAAGCTCTCATAGGCAGGGCCTTTTTATCCTTCTTGTAGTAAATTGTATTGCAACTGTACTGTCTCCCTCCATTTTGTAAAGTGATGTGCAAACTGTTGGCACTATATAAATCCCATAAAATAACAGTTCCACAGCATTCGTAATAAATTCTGTGTGGATATTTTTAGATCTATAGTTTAAAGCTGAACCTCATGATAAGCAAATATTGTCTAAATATAAGAGGTGTGTTTATGCTTACTTGCATCTTGGTTTCTGTGTATTTCCTTCAGATCTATACAGTAATCATAGGTGCGTGCAGGGGGTGTGTCTGGACACACCCTAATTACTACATGCGGTGCTAATTCCATCTACTGCCCAGGACTCCCCCTGTGTCATCCCCCCACCCCGCAGTGCTGCTGGCTTCCCTTCTCTCCTCTCCCCTGGCTGCTACGGGGGATATTTCAGGATACAGAGCAGGGGAAGGGGATAGTAAATATGTAATTTACCAACCCCTTCCTTTTCTAAATGAACCCACTGAACACACACGCTTACTGTGTTCATTCATAACCAAAGCATACTAAACTGTGCTTACTATGCTTCAGTATGTGAATGAACAGGAAGAGGCTCAGCTCAGAGCACTTCCCATTCATCCACTGTCTATTGCAACTGAGGCTGCAGAGAAAGGCATGTGTGCTTGAGCTTTGGGGTGCACACCCCAATGCAATTGGCCGCACACACCTATGGCAGTAATCTAGCATGAAACTTTTTCTTTGTACAGGAGCTTCCTGTAAAATACATAGTCATTGTTGCCCTCTCCTTGCGAAGGGTCTGATATATGCCCCCTCCTGTAGCTGGCTGCCTGTAGTGGGGCCCTCCCACAGCTCTGCTCCCTGCACAGGCTATGGGGTGGACTTACTAAAGTCAAATAGACCGTGCACTGTGCAAATGCAGAGCTTAGTGAATGTTGTATAGTCAATATACATTCAGTGCCTTGAAAAAGGATTCATACCCCTTGACATTTTCCACATTTTGTCATGTTACAACCAAAAACGTAAATGTATTTTATTAAGATTTTATGTGATAGACCAACACATAGTGGCACATAATTGTGAAGTGGAAGGAAAATTATAAATGCTTTTCAAAATTTTTTGCAAATAAATATCTGAAAAGTGTGGCGTACTTTTGTATTCATCCCCCTTTACTCTGATACCCCTACCTAAAATCTAGTGGAACCAATTGCCTTTACAAGTCACCTAATTAGTAAATAGAGTCCACCTGTGTGTAATTTAATCTTAGTATAAATACATCAGAGGTTTGTTTGAGAACCTTAGTGAACAAACAGCACCATGAAGGCCAAGGAACACACCAGACAGGTCATATAACCACTTGACCACTGGGCACTTAAACCCCTTAACAACCAGACCAATTTTCAGCTTTCAGTGCTCTCACATTTTGAATGACAATTACTCCATCATGCAACACTGTACCCATATCAAATTTGCGTCCTTTTTTCACACAAATAGAGCTTTCTTTTGGTGGTATTTAACACCGCTGGGTTTTTATTTTTTGCGCTATAATTAAAAAAAGACCGAAAATTTTGTAAAAAAAAATATTTTTCTTTGTTTCTGTTATAAAATTTTACAAATTATTAATTTTTCTTCATAAATGTTGGCCACAATTTATACTGCTACATATCTTTGTTAAAACAAAACAAAACAAATTAGTGTATATTATTTGGTCCTTGTGTAAGTTATAGAGTCTACAAGCTATGGTGCCAATCACTGAATATTGATCACACCTGATGTACTGACCACCTATCCCATTTCTTGAGACCCTAACAAGCCAGGAAATTACAAATACCCCCCAAATTACCCCTTCTTGGAAAGTAGACATTCCAATGCATTTAGTAAGGGTTATGGTGAATTTTTTGAAGTTGTAATTTTTTCCCACAATTCTTTGCAAAATTAAGATTTTTTCCCCCCAAAATTGTCATATGTTAACAAGTTATTTCTTACACCCAGCATATGCATACCACAAATCACACCCCAAAATACATTCTACTACTCCTCCTGAGTATGGAAATACCACATGTGTGAGTCTCTTACACAGCCTGGCCACATACAGTAGGGCGTTCTAGGAGCTTAAATTACACACATAATTTCTTGACTACCTCTTGCACTTTTGAATGTCCTGGAGCACCAGAACAATGGAAACACCCAAAAAAATTACCCCATTTTGGAAAGCAAATACCCCAACGTATATTCTAGGAGGCATAATGAGTCTTTTGAACATGTCATTTTTTCCACAAGTTTTTGGAAAATGTGGAAAGAAAATGAAAACGCATTTTTTTTTTTTTTTTACACAAAGTTGTCAATTTATACAATATTTCTAACACACAGCATGTACATAGCAAAAATGACTCCCCAAAATATATTCTGCTACTCCTCCCGAGTATGGCGATACCACATGTGTGACACTTTTACACAGCCTGACCACATACAGAGGCCCAACATGCAGGGAGCACTGTCAGGTGTTCTAGGGGCATACATTTCGAATCTAATTTGACTACCTTTTACACTATTGTGAGGCACTGTGGTGGCATGGATATGCACTGTAGTGGCACAGATGGGCAGGGTAGGGGCACGGATGAGCAGTGTAGTGGCATGGATGGGCACTGTAGTGGCACGGATGGGCATTGTAGTGGCATGGATGGGCAGTGTAGTGGCACGGATGGGCAGTGTAGTGGCACGGATGTGCACTCTAGTGGCACGGATGGGCAGTGTAGTGGCATGGATGGGCACTGTGGTGGCATGGATGTGTCATGGATGAGAACTGATATTGTATGGATGAGCATGAATGAGGCACAAATGAGCCATGGATGGGGATGGATGAGCCACGGATGGGTGGGTGAGCACGAATGGGTGGGTGAGCCCGGATGGGTGAGTGAGCATGGATGGATGGCTGGGTGAGCACAGCTGGGTGGGTGAGCATGGATGGGTGAGCATGGATGGATGGGTGAGCATGGATGGATGGATGGGTGAGCACAGCTGGGTGGGTGAGCATGGATGGATGTATGGATGGGTGAGCATGGCTGGGTGGGTAAGCATGGATGGATGGCTGGGCGAGCATGGATGAGCATGCATGGCTGGATGGGTGAACATGGCTGTGTGAGGATGGCTGGATGGGTGAGGATGGGTGGCAGAGCATGGATGGAGTGAGGATGGCTGGGTGGGTGGTAGATGGATGGGCTGAGGATGGCTGGGTGGGTGGTGGATGGATGGGCTGAGGATGGCTGAGTGGGTGGTAAATGGATGGGGTGATGATGACTGGGTGGGTGTGGATGGATGGTGGGGGTGCATACTGTCATTTAGCAGCGCTGTGGGCATTACACATCTCCCACAGCACTGCAGCACCTCCTCTCTCCCCCTCTCTCCTCTCGCAATGCACCGGTCGGTGTGGAGAGGAGAGAGAAAAGCCGGTGGAAGCGCCGGCTTGTTTACATGTGATCGCACTGTCATTTGACGGCGCAATCACGTGGTAAAAGGCCGCTCACAGCGGCCATTCACCACGATCCGTGATGCGTCGGGTTCCCTGAACCCGACGGTCATGGATGTTCCCGTGTGGCAGGAAGCGCATTCATGGGAGGACGTCAATGTACGTCCTCCCAGAGTTAAGCAACCGCCCTGCATACGTATTTTGTCTATGGGGCAGTTGTTAAATGGATAAAGTTGTGGAGAAGTTTAAAGCAGGGTTAGGTTATAAAAAAATATTCCAAGCTTTGAACATCTCACGGAGCACTGTTCAATCCATCATTGGAAAATGGAAATAGTATGGCACAACTGCAAACCTACCAAGACATGGCTGTCCACCTAAACTGACAGACTGGACAAGGAGAGCATTAAGCAGAGAAACAGCTAAGAGGCTCATGGTAACTCTGGAGGAGCTGCAGAGATCCACAGCTCAGATGGGAGAACCTGTCCACAGGACAACTATTAGTCATGCACTCCACAAATCTGGCCTTTATGGAAGAGTGTCAAGAATAAAGCCATTCTTGAAAGAAAGCCATAAGAATTCCCATTTGCAGTTTGTGAGAAGCCATGTGGGGGACACAGCAAACATGTGGAAGAAGGTGCTCTGGTCAGCAAAACACTATATGTGGTGGAAAACGAACACTGCACATCACCCTGAACATACCATCTCCACCGTGAAACATGGTGGTCGCAGCAGCATCATCTTGTGGGAATGCTTTTCTTCAGCAGGAACAGGGAAGCTGGTCAGAGTTGATGGGAAGATGGATGGAGACAAATACAGGGCAGTCTTAGAAGAAAACCTGTTAGTTTGCAAAAAATCTTGAGACTGGGGTGGAGGTTCACCTTCCAGCACTACAACGACCCTAAACATACAGACAGAGCTACAATGGAATGGTTTAGATCAAAGCATATTCATGTGTTAGAATGGCCCAGTCAAAGTCCAGACCTAAATCCAATTGAGAATCTGTGGCAAGACTTGAAAATTGCTCTTCATAGGCGCTCTCTATCCAATCTGAAAGAGCTTGAGCTATTTTGCAGAGAAGAAGGGGCAGAAATGTCACTCTTTAGATGTGCAAAGCTGGTAGAGACATAACCAAAAAGACTGCAGCTGTAATTGCAGCAAAAGGTGGTTCTACAAAGTATTGAGTCAGGGGGACTGAATACAAATGCAGGCCACACTTTTCAGATATTTATTTGTAAAAAATGTTGAAAACCATTTATCATTTTCCTTCCACTTCACAATTATGTGCCACTTTGTTTTGGTCTATCACTAAAATCCCAATAAAATACATTTACATTTTTGGTTGTAACATGACAAAATGTGGAAAATTTCAAGGGGTATGAATACTTTTTGAAGGCACTGTATATAGTCATCAGAGTTATTTCCATGATCCAATCATGTGCAAGCAAAAATGCTGTTTTTTTCATTTTATTTTCCTTGCATATGATTAGCATTTTTTACAAAGTGAAGCATCACCACATTCACTAATCTCTGGGGAAAATGAGTGCAACTGCAGGATATTTGCCCTTTTGTAAACCCACCCCTATGTGTAGCACAGTGATGATGTCACTCCTACTTTTACACGGTAATACTTACGTTTGCAAAGGCATTTGGTGCCCACAATGTGGATTTAGATCCTCTGAGCTCTGAGACTAGTGAAGAATACTGTATTTTGTATTCTACATTTTTGTCCCCAGAGATCAGCTTTAATACCACGCCTCCTAGTGCGATTCATTTTCTTTAGGGAATTTATTGAACACTGATTTAATGTGACAGCATGATGTGCCCCATTTGTTTTTAATTTTAATGGACTAGGGAAAGACTGTGGGGCTAATTTACTATAGAAGTAATGACTATTCACCTAGCTTAGTAAATAAAGTGATGCTGTGTTCATGTTGAATAGCAAATCAAGTGCAAGAAAAAAAAATTAAGAAAAGCAGGATATTTGCTTGCACATTATTGGATTATTGAAGCTACAGTATGTAATATTCAATAGGAAATCTTGAAATCAAGAGCTATATAATTTTATTGTGAGTCCTATTTTAGGGGAAGTTAAATGCTAAGCTTTGATTTCTATTTGCTCTAAATAAATACCTGTAATTTTTACTTATTATTATAAATGAGTGCACAGTCCATTAGCTTCTGAAAATTTGCAGAGCTCTTGACACATAGGCTCATGTGTCTCAGCAAAAAGAATTACAAAGAACATTCAGGTTTAATGTAATAAATTAATTACATACTTAATGATGAATGCAGCTGTGTTTAAAGAAATAATTGTTTATTATTACTTAAATCAAGCATCGTTTTTGTCAGGACTTTCTATCAATCATGGAAGCAAAGTGTTTTGTTCAGGAGAAGCTAAATATAAAAATTACATTTTAACTTAAATATTTACAAATAGCCATAACTGTAGATAGATTAACCCCTTCCTTACCAGCGTATAGTAATAATACGCCAGCAAAGTGCACTCCCCATCCTGGGTGGACATCATATGACGTTCTCCCGTTTTTTCGATCGGGGATCAGGCGTGTCCCAAGGGACTCCAGCCTTCCATGATCGGGGTAAAGAGCCAATGAAATTGGCTCTTTACCACCAGACTGGCTGTGTCCTATCACTTCCAACCATAACAAACGGCGGCGTACACGCCACTCGTGCGTGCCCTGGGGGTTCAGAGCGTGGGGATTGGGGTTGTCCCTCAGACAAAGCCCGACCACGATCAGGGTAAAGAGCCAATGATACCAGCCCATCACAGTACCCAAGTACCTGTCACCAGCCCATGAGAGTACCTGAGTACTTGTCACCAGCCCATCAGAGTACTCAAGTACCTGTCACCAGCCCATTAGAGGACCCAAGTACCTGTCACCAACCCATCTGAGTACCCGAGTACCTGTCACCAGCTCATCACAGTACCTGAGTACCTGTCACCAACCCATCTGAGTACCCGAGTACCTGTCACCAGCTCATCACAGTACCTGAGTACCTGTCACCAGCCCATGAGAATACCCAAGTACTTGTCACCAGCCCATCAAAGAGCCTGAGTATCTGTCACCAGCCCATCAGAGTACCCGAAGACCTGTCACCAATCCATCAGAATACCCGAGCACCTGTCACCAACCCATATGAGTGCCCGAGTACATGTCGCCAGCCCATCACAGTACCTGAGTACCTGTCACCAGCCCATCAAAGTATCCGAGTACTTGTCACCAGCCCATCTGAGTACCCGAGTACCCGGCACCAATCCATCAGAGTACCTGAGCACCTGTCACCAACCCATCAGAGTACCCAAGTACCTGTCACCATCTCATCAGAGTACCCGAGTACCTATTACAAACCCATCAGAGTACACGAATACAAACCCTTCTGAGTACACAAGTACCTGTCACCAGCCCATCAGAGTACCCGAATACCTGTCACCAGCCCATCGAAGTGCCTGAGTACCTGTCACCAGCCCATGAGAATACCCGAGTACATGTTACCAGCCCATCAGAGTACCCGAGTACCTGTCACCAGTCCATATGAGTGCCCGAGTACATGTCGCCAGCCCATCACAGTACCTGAGTACCTGTCACCAGCCCATCAAAGTATCCGAGTACTTGTCACCAGCCCATCTGAGTACCCGAGTACCCGGCACCAATCCATCAGAGTACCTGAGCACCTGTCACCAACCCATCAGAGTACCCAAGTACCTGTCACCATCTCATCAGAGTACCCGAGTACCTATTACAAACCCATCAGAGTACACGAATACAAACCCTTCTGAGTACACAAGTACCTGTCACCAGCCCATCAGAGTACCCGAATACCTGTCACCAGCCCATCGAAGTGCCTGAGTACCTGTCACCAGCCCATGAGAATACCCGAGTACATGTTACCAGCCCATCAGAGTACCCGAGTACCTGTCACCAGTCCATATGAGTGCCCGAGTACATGTCGCCAGCCCATCACAGTACCTGAGTACCTGTCACCAGCCCATCAAAGTATCCGAGTACTTGTCACCAGCCCATCTGAGTACCCGAGTACCTGGCACCAATCCATCAGAGTACCTGAGCACCTGTCACCAACACATCAGAGTACCCAAGTACCTGTCACCATCTCATCAGAGTACCCGAGTACCTGTTACAAACCCATCAGAGTACACGAATACAAACCCTTCTGAGTACACAAGTACCTGTCACCAGCCCATCAGAGTACCCGAGTACCTGTCACCAGCCCATCGAAGTGCCTGAGTACCTGTCACCAGCCCATGAGAATACCCGAGTACATGTTACCAGCCCATCAGAGTACCCGAGTACATGTCACCAGTCCATCAGAGTACCCGAATACCTGTCACCAGTCCATCAGAGTACCTGTCACTAGCCCATCTGCGTACCCTAGTACCTTTCACTAGCCCATCTGAGTATCCAAGTACCTGTCACTATCCCATCTGAGTACCCAAGTACCTGTCACCAGCCCATCTGAGTACCGAACACCTGTCACCAGACCATCAGAGTGCCTGAGTAGCTGTCGCCAACCCATCAGATTACCCGTGTACCTGTAACCAACCCATCACAGTACCCGAGTACCTGTCCCCAGCCCATCAGAGTACCCGAGTACCTGTCACCAACCCTTCAGAGTACACAAGTACCTGTCACCAGCCCATCAGAGTACCTGAGTACCTGCCACAAGCCCATCAGAGTACCCAAGTACCTGTCACCAACCCATCAGAGTACCTGAGCACATGTCACCAACCTATCAGAATACCTGAGTACCTGTCACCAACCCTTCTGAGTACCTGAGTACCTGTCACCAGCTCATCAGAGTACTCGAGTACCGCTCACCAATCCATCTGGGTACCTGTCACTAGCCCATCTGAGTACTCTAGTGCCTGTCACTAGCCCATCCGAGTACCCTAGTACCTGTCACTAGCCCATCTGAGTACCCGAGTGCCTGTCACTAGCCCATCTGAGTACCCTAGTACCTGTCACTAGCCCATCTGAGTATCCAAGTACCTGTCACTAGCCCATCTGAGTACCCGAGTATCTGTCACCAGCCCATCTGAGTACCGAACACTTGTTATCAGACCATCAGAGTACCTGAGTACCTGTCGCCAACCCATCAGATTACCTGTGTACCTGTCACCAACTACCTGAGTAGCTGTCGCCAACCCATCAGATTACCCCTGTACCTGTCACCAACCCATCACAGTACCCGAGTACCTGTCCCCAGCCCATCAGAGTACCCGAGTACCTGTCACCAACCCTTCAGAGTACACAAGTACCTGTCACCAGCCCATCAGAGTACCTGAGTACCTGTCACCAGCCCATCAAAGTACCCAAGTACCTGTCACCAACCCATTAGAGTACCTGAGCACATGTCACCAACCTATCAGAGTACCCGAGTACCTGCCACCAGCTCATCAGAGTACACGAGTACCGCTCACCAATCCATCTGGGTACCTGTCACTAGCCCATCTGAGTACCCTAGTACCTGTCACTAGCCCACCTGAGTACCCGAGTACCTGTCACTAGCCCATCCGAGTACCCTAGTACCTGTCACTAGTACATCTGAGTACCCAAGTACCTGTCACCAGTCCATCAGAGTACCTGTCACTAGCCCATCTGCATACCCTAGTACCTGTCACTAGCCCATCTGAGTATCCAAGTACCCGTCACTAGCCCATCTGAGTAAACGAGTACCTGTCACCAGCCCATCTGAGTACCCAAGTACCTGTCACCATCTCATCAGAGTACCCGAGTACCTGTTACAAACCCATCAGAGTACACAAATACAAACCCTTCTGAGTATACATGTACCTGTCACCAGCCCATCAGAGTACCTGAGTACCTGTCACCAGCCCATCAAAGTGCCTGAGTACCTGTCACTAGACCATGCAAGTACCCGAGTACCTGTTACCAGCCCATCAGAGTACCCGAGTACCTGTCACCAGTCCATCAGAGTACCCGATTACCTGTCACCAGTCCATCAGAGTACCTGAGCACATGTCACCAACCTATCAGAGTACCCGAGTACCTGTCACCAGCTCATCAGAGTACCCGAGTACCGCTCACCAATCCATCTGGGTACCTGTCACTAGCCCATCTGAGTACCCTAGTACCTGTCACTAGCCCATCTGAGTACCCGAGTACCTGTCACTAGCCCATCCGAGTACCCTAGTACCTGTCACTAGTACATCTGAGTACCCAAGTACCTGTCACCAGTCCATCAGAGTACCTGTCACTAACCCATCTGCATACCCTAGTACCTGTCACTAGCCCATCTGAGTATCCAAGTACCCGTCACTAGCCCATCTGAGTAAACGAGTACCTGTCACCAGCCCATCTGAGTACCCAAGTACCTGTCACCATCTCATCAGAGTACCCGAGTACCTGTTACAAACCCATCGCAGTACACGAATACAAACCCTTCTGAGTACACATGTACCTGTCACCAGCCCATCAGAGTACCCGAGTACCTGTCACCAGCCCATCAAAGTGCCTGAGTACCTGTCACTAGCC
>BLSH010488834.1:12520-27273 GCA_018402905.1 Glandirana rugosa | reverse complement strand
ACCTGTCACCAACCCATCACAGTACCCGAGTACCTGTCACCAGCCCTTCAGAGTACCCTAGTACCTGTCACCAGCCCATCAGAGTACCCAAGTACCTGTCACCAACCCATTAGAGTACCTGAGCACATGTCACCAACCTACCAGAGTACCCAAGTACCTGTCACCAGCTCATCAGAGTACCCGAGTACCGCTCACCAGTCCATCTGGGTACCTGTCACCAGCCCATCTGAGTACCCTAGTACCTGTCACTAGCCCATCTGAGTACCCAAGTACCTGTCACTAGCCCATCTGAGTACCCTAGTACCTGTCACTAGCCCATCTGAGTACCCAAGTGCCTGTCACTAGCCCATCTGAGTATCCAAGTACCTGTCACTAGCCCATCTGAGTACCCGAGTACCTGTCACCAGCCCATCTGAGTACCGAACACTTGTCACCAGACCATCAGAGTACCTGAGTACCTGTCGCCAACCCATCAGATTACCTGTGTACCTGTCACCAACCCATCACAGTACCCGAGTACCTGTCACCAGCCCATCAGAGTACCCGAGTACCTGTCACCAACCCTTCAGAGTACACAAGTACCTGTCACCAGCCCATCAGAGTACCTGAGTACCTGTTACCAGCCCATCAGAGTACCCAAGTACCTGTCACCAACCCATTAGAGTACCTGAGCACATGTCACCGACCTATCAGAGTACCCGAGTAGCAGTCAACCCTTCTGAATACCGGAGTACCTGTCACCAGCTCATCAGAGTACCCGAGTACCGCTCACCAGTCCATCTGAGTACCTGTCACTAGCCCATCTGAGTACCCTAGTACCTGTCACTAGCCCATCTGAGTACCCGAGTACCTGTCACTAGCCCATCTGAGTACCCTAGTTCCTGTCACTAGCCCATCTGAGTACCCGAGTGCCTGTCACTAGCCCATCTGAGTACCCAAGTACCTGGCACCAGACCATCTGAGTACCCGAGTACCTGTCACTAGCCCATCTGAGTACCCGAGAACTTTTTACCATCCCATCAGAGTACCCAAGTACCTTTTACCAGCCAATTTGAGTACCCGAGTACCTTTTACCAGCCCATCAGAGTACCTGAGTACCTTTTACTAATCCATCAGAGTACCCGAGTACCTATTTGCAGCCCCTAAGGGTACCCAAGTACGTATCTGCAGCCCATGCCTCATAAAATATACATTGGGGTGTTTGCTTTCCAAAATGGGGTAATTTTGTGGTAATCCACTGTCCTGGTGCTCCAGGACCTTCAAAAGTGCGTTAGGTAGGAATGAAATTAGATGTGTAATTTATTCTCCTAGAATGCCTGAAGGTATTACTTCAATGCTGGACTCTCTATGTGGCCGGGCTGTGTAAAAGTCTCACACATGTGGTATTGCCATACTCGGGACGAGTAGCAGAATATATTTTGGGGGGTCATTTTTGCTATGTACATGCTATGTGTTAGAAATATCATATAAATTGACAACTTTGTGTAAAAAAAAATAAGTTTTCATTTTCTTTCCACGTATTCCGAAGACTTGTAGAAAAAAATGAACCATACAAAAGACTCATAATGCCTCATATATGTTGGGGTGTTTGCTTTCCAAAATGGGGTCATTTTGTGGGTTATTCCACTGTCCTGGTGCTCCAGGACATTCCAAATTGTAATAGTTCATTAGGATATTTTATGTGTAATTTATGCTCCTAGAACGCCTGATGGTGCTCACTGCATGTTGGACCTCTCTATGTGGCCAGGCTGTGTAAAAGTCTCACACATGTGATATCGCTATACTCAGGAGGAGTAGCAGAATGTATTTTGGGGTGTCATTTTTGCTATGTACATGCTATGTTTTGGAAATATCTTAAGTTATAAATGGACAACTTTGTGTTAAAAAAAATGCATTTTAATTTTTTTCCCACATTTTCCAACAACTTCTGGAAAAAAATGAACCGTTCAAAAGACTCATTATGCCTCCTAGATTATATGTTAGGGTGTTTGCTTTCCAAAATGGGGTCATGTTGTGGGCAATTCCATTGTCCTGGTGCTCCAGGGCCTTCAAAATGTAATAGGTGGCTGAGAAATGAGATGTGTAATTTATGCTCGTAGAATGCCTGAAGGTGCTACTTCAATGTTAGGCCAGGCTGTATAAAGGTCTCACACATGGGGTATTGTCATACTCTGGAGGAGTAGCAGAATGTATTTTGGGGTTTCATTGCAAGTATGCATATGCTGTGTGTGAGAAATAACTTGTTTAACAATTTTGTGTACAAAAAAAAAAGCCAATTTCTTCATTTTGCAAAGAATTGCGGGAAAAAATTACAACTTCAAAAAACTCACCATGCCCCTTACTAAATACCTTTGAATGTCTACTTTCCAAAAAGGGGTCATTTGGGGGGTATTTGTACTTTCCTGGCTTGTTAGAGTCTCAAGAAATGAGATAGGTGGTCAGTACATCAGGTGTGATCAATTTTCAATGATTTGCACCATAGCTTGTAGACTCTATAACCTTCACAGAGAATAAATAATATACACTAATTTGGGTTATTTTTACCAAAGATATGTAGCAGTATAAATTATGGCCCAAATTTATGAAGAAAAAATACTTTTTTGCAAAATTTTTCAATGCAAACTAAAAAAAGTTTTTTTTTTCAAAATTAGAATGTATCCCCCCGATATGATCAGTAACCTAATGTTGTTTCTTTAGTTGTTCTGTACTGTTACCTTGCTCGTCATTTAGTAGATCCTTTGTCATTATGTAAGGTATTATCACAAAATGTGCTAATGACCCATATCCTTTATTTAGTTAATTTGTATTGTTATACCCTTCTTTATACTCAAGAAAAATATAATGCTGAAAAAAAAAGAATTAACATTAAATTAAAAGCGAAGGAAACAATGCAAGCCCATCCACCCTAAATGTATGATATGTCCGTAATGATCCTAATAGGGTCACTATCCTGCGCTTGTGGATGTGGATCTAATCACGGATCTATAAATCAAGGATTGAGTGTTGAAGTGTCTCAATGTGATGAATTAATGCTTGTAGGGAGTACTGCTAAATGTAAGTGGAGATGTTTGTGTAATTTTTATACAATAAACGGTATTACACTATATATATTTCCTCTGCCATCATTGCCTTAACCCTGAGGAGACATTGGGAAGCCGGTGAACAGCGAAAGGGACCTAATGGAGGAGACCAGACCCGTGGAACCACTGTGCTCAGCAGACACTAAGGAGAGCATGGCTCCCGTAATAGGAGCCCATGCTTTCTGGTAAGTGCGGGAACACAGGAGGGGAGCACGGAGAGCACCAAAAAAAACACACAGCTGTATTATGAGCACTTGGCTCCTTATGAGCACATGCATATTAAAAATATCCAAAGAACTTGAGATAGTGATGAACTTCCTATTACTGCATTATATGTGTCACTAACTGAACCAAGCGATCATCCCATATTCAAGTAAATCGTGTTCTGACACTAATGGTTATGAATAGAGTTGAGCAAACCCGGACTGTAAAGTTCGGGTCCGTACCGAACTTTGGGGTGTCCGGGACCCGGACCCGAACCTGGACTTTTCAAAAAAAGTCTGGGTTTGGGTCCGGGGTTCTGGTAATTTTAATGAAAGTTCTGAAAATTGCTGTAAAAAAGTCCAGGAAGGTCCTAGAGGTCTGCAAAAGGAAGGAAAATGGGGGTAAGGGTGGGACAAGTGCCCTACAAAGAAATGGGGACAGGGAAATAACTTTAAATATTAAAAAAAAAAAAAAACATAAAAAAAGCAAAAATGGAGGTGAATGTGGATCATCTTCAAACTGGGTCTGAAAAGTATTAATTAACGGTAGAAGCCATATAACTGTTCTAAAATCATCTTCAAAAAATTCATCTGTGTCAAAAAAGTATAAATAAGCCGGGAGAACCCATATCACTGTTCTGCAAACATCTGGAAAATGTGTGCGTCACTTTAAATATGTTAATAGTTTGAAACTATAGCAGAGCGAAACCATATACCTGTTCTTCTCTATGCTGTAGTTTCACACAGACTGTACAGATGTTTGCAGAACAGATGTTCAGTTATTGCCGGTTATATTTAAATGGACACACAGACTGTACAGATGTTTGCAGAACAGATGTTCAGTTATTGCCGGTTATATTTAAATGGACACACAGACTTTACAGATGTTCAGTTATTGCCGGTTATATTTAAATGGACACACAGACTTTACAGATGTTTGCAGAACAGATGTTCAGTTATTGCCGGTTATATTTAAATGGACACACAGACTTTACAGATGTTTGCAGAACAGATGTTCAGTTATTGCCGGTTATATTTAAAGTGACACACAGACTTTACAGGTGTTTGCAGAACAGATGTTCAGTTATTGCCGGTTATATTTAAATGGACACACAGACTTTACCGATATTTGCAAAACAGATGTTCAGCTATTGCCGGTTATATTTAAATGGCCACACAGACTTTACAGATGTTTGCAGAACAGATGTTCAGTTATTGCCGGTTATATTTAAATGGATACACAGACTGTACAGATGTTTGCAGAACAGATGTTCAGTTATTGCCGGTTATATTTAAAGTGACACACAGACTGTACAGATGTTTGCAGAACAGATGTTCAGTTATTGCCGGTTATATTTAAATGGACACACAGACTGTACAGATGTTTGCAGAACAGATGTTCAGTTATTGCTGGTTATATTTAAAGTGACACACAGACTGTACAGATGTGTGCAGAAGAGATGTTCAGTTATTGCCGGTTATATTTAAAGTGACACACACATTTTCCAGATGTTTGCAGAACAGTGATATGGGTTCTCCCGGCTTATTTATACTTTTTTGACACAGTTTGAAGATGATTTTAGAACAGTTATATGGCTTCTACCGTTAATTAATACTTTTCAGACCCAGTTTGAAGATGATCCACATTCACCTCCATTTTTGCTTTTTTTATGTTTTTATTTTTTTAAAAATATTTAAAGTTATTTCCCTGTCCCCATTTCTTTGTAGGTCACTTGTCCCACCCTTACCCCCATTTCCTTCCTTTTGCAGACCTCTAGGACTATCCAGGACTATTTTACAGCCATTTTTGTGCCTAAAAGTTCCAGTCCCCATTGATTTCAATGGGGTTCGGAGTCCGGGACAAAGTTCGGGTTCTGTCCAGACCCGAACCTGGACTTTGTCCCGAAGTTCGGCCAAACCAGCAGAACCCAGACTTCTAGAAGTTTGCTCAACTCTAGTTATGAACTATTGAATCTGGAACTTTTTATGTATTTTGTGCATTGTGGACATTCAGAATCATCACTAATTGTTGCACCAATTTATTTTAGAATATTTGTGTTTGCACATGTTTACAACAAGGACTATATTATTTTGTAATGCTTAGCACATGCACTTTATCTATGAAGATTATATGGTAAGCTGGGGAGAGCGCTCTCACATTTTGATATTGATTCACCCTAAATATATGCCTTTCTCACCTGGATGAGAATTCATGTGATCCCCATCATAGTTTGTAAAATAAGATAAAAGATATGTTAGGGTCTAAGGGTATTCCAACAAATAGATGGCTGTAATAATTTAATCCCATAATGAGCACAGAATTGTTATATATATATACAGTGGGGCAAAAAAGTATTTTGTCAGCCACCAATTGTGCAAGTTCTCCCACTTAAAAAGATGAGAGAGGCCTGTAATTTTCATCATAGGTACACTTCAACTATGAGAGACAGAATGAGAAAAAAAAATCCAGAAAATCACATTGTCTGATTCTTAAAGAATTTATTTGCAAATTATGGTGGAAAAAAAGTATTTGGTCACCTACAAAAAAGCAAGATTTCTGGTTCTCACAGACCTGTAACTTCTTTTTTAAGAGGCCCCTTGTCCTCCACTCGTTACCTGTATTAATGGCACCTGTTTGAACTCGTTATCAGTATAAAAGACACCTGTCCACAACCTCAAACAGTCAGACTCCAAACTCCACTATGGCCAAGACCAAAGAGCTGTCAAAGGACACCAGAAACAAAATTGTAGACCTGCACCAGGCAGGGAAGACTGAATCTGCAATGGGTAAGCAGCTTGGTGTGAAGAAATCAACTGTGGGAGCAATTATTAGAAAATGGAAGACATACGAGGGCGCATGCGCGAAGCCGTCCATGCCGGTCGCATAGGACGAGAGCTCCGCTAGCAGGGAGGCGATCGCGGCTCTTACAGGCAGCATCAGACGCTCCAGCCCGCTCGCATCGACAGCCCTTCTCCTCCTCCTCGCCAGGCTCACCCGGGGATGGTCCTCGTCGGGCACAGGCACACGAAAAAGGGCAAGTCCATACGTGAGGCCCTGCTACAGGCCTCATCCAAGATGGCGCTGGATTCGGCCCGACGAACGAGTGGCACCATGCAGCATTCTCCGCGGAGACCTCAGGTACCACACAGGGATGAAGGGGAATCAGAAGGAGAGACTATAAATGCCCCCACACTCTCCCAAACCCAGGAGCCCCAAACAGCTCTGATGGCGCAGTTTGAGTGGATCCTCCATAGGGCCCTCAAACAAACATCTGAACAGATCCCTGACCTCCTCACTAGGGAGATCAGGGAACTTGGGCACCGCACGGAAGAGCTAGAACAGAGGGTAGATGTGATAGAATCTGAAATGCATAATCAATCTGAGGAAGTGGCTATATTAAAAGAAGAAAACAACACCTTACTTCTTCAACTTGAAGAGTTTGAAAATCGAGCTAGGCGCTCGAATATACGTATAAGAGGGATCCCAGAGGCAGTCTTGGACCTTCAGTCCACTATCACAGCTCTTTTTCAAGAGCTCATACCCTCTATCCCAATAGAACACCTAGAAATGGACCGCGTCCATAGATCACTTACTCCCAAGAAGGAAAACGGTCCACCCCGCGACATAATAGCCAAACTCCACTTTTACAGAACTAAGGAACAGCTCCTCCAAGCAGCCCGTCAGAAAGAATCCCTGCAGTTTCAGGGCCACAGCTACCAGCTATTTGCAGACCTCTCCCAGGCAACTATTATCAGAAGGCGTGAGTTGAAACCGCAACTCCAAGTTCTGCAACAACACCACATTCAATACTCTTGGGGTTTCCCATTCTCCATTAAATTCACCTACAATGGCCGCAAGCATGTTTGCAAATCACAATCTGACTTATGCTCTCTCCTTCAGGAGTTACATCTTTCTACCCCAGGTTCTCAACAGAAAGATCAACGCCAGAGACGCCGTTCCGCGTCCAGCTCACCACAGAAGTCTGCATCCTCTACCTCAGCCACCGAAGACCGCAACCTCCACAAAAGAGGCAGATTTGCTCCCCTACCATCTGACTGTACAGACTCCATGGACTGAGGTACTCTGTTACTGTTTTTTTTTTCCTTGAGTCTTTGATTTTTTGAGACACTCTCTCACCGAGAGCCTCCTCACAAGAGACTGCATTCAGCCTCACAGAACTGTTCCACCTTCTGGAGACATCACCTACACCCCAACATAGTCACACCATCAAGTTCCAAACCCTCATTAAGTGACTCCAGACTCCACCACTCTATTGCGCTACAACCCCCTGAGACTGAATTGTGATACCATCTCCTCTACCCCCTCCTTACATTCCCCATCTCCAGTACTTTACCCTGGAACCTATGGATCCTTTGGAAGTTGGAAACCGGTCCTCCTTAACAACTCCACCCCATCATCCCCTATACCATCTTTGTAATCCTCGAATTACAACCTATAGTACTCTTTGTAGGTCCTCCCATCTGGAGTACATGTTTTACCTATGTTTATCCAATGTTTTCTTTGTGTGTTTCTACAGTTTAACTATTGTAAACCTTTCTAACTTTTATTGAACTCCTCTCTTCTCTCACCTCTCTCATCGGGTCCACCCTCCCTAACCAACACTCCTAAGTCAACTTACTTAATTATGATTAGTATTGCTATATCCATGTTAACCCCCCTGCCGCTACTTAGAGGGCCCTATTTTGGACTCTCTCAACTAGCCACCTCTAGTACCAGACAACCCCTCGGCTCTCTGGTATGATCATACTACCTTGCTTATCCACTCCCCTCCCCCCCTCTCTTCTATGACTACTACACTCTGGTATCGGTCCTCCTTGCCCTTCTCTCCCCCTACTCCTTCCCCTACCCTCCCTTTCTCTCTCGGGATGACTCCGCGCCCAATTCACATTCTTAGCCCGTATGATTACATAAACAATAAGCCTCCATGATGGCTCCTCTAAATCTCCTTACCCTCAATGTTCAAGGGTTTAACATCCCTCAAAAGAGGACTAAAGCTTTCCGCTCTTTCGCCTCCCTGAATGCACACGTTGTATTCTTGCAAGAGACTCACTTTACTAAACGTTGCACCCCTAAATTCTTCCACCAATCCTATCCCCAGGTTTTCACCGCTTCAGCCAACAAGAAGCAGAGAGGGGTCCTAATAGCCCTTCACTGCAGAGCCCCACTCACTCTATCCAAAGAGATCAAAGACCCTGAAGGCAGGTATCTTATTCTAATAGGCCATCTCCTCGAATGCGAGGTCACCCTGGTAGCTTACTATGCCCCCAACAAGAGACCAACCTCCTTCCTTTCTCACCTCTTCCAGGTCCTCGCCCAACATAGAAAAGGCACCCTAATACTAGGAGGTGACTCAAACCAGACTATCTACCCTTTCCAAGATAAATCCCCATTCACTCCCGACCACAGCCCAAGTAAGCGTACTCTCGGAAACCTACTTGCCTCACATTCCCTGGTAGACATCTGGAGGGAAGCGAACCCGACCCGCAGACAGTATACACACTATTCCCATCCACACAAAGTTCTTTCCCGCATTGATCACATACTAATTGACACCTGCACTACCCCCTTCCTCCTCGCCTCCACAATCGCCCCATGCCCCTGGTCAGACCATGACGCCGTCCTCACAACTCTAACGGCCTTAATCCCCAGGCAACTGGATAAAACCTGGTGTCTCAACGACTCCATGTTATCAAACCCTTCACACAGACTTGACATCTCGCTGGCCCTCAAAGACTACTTTGCTCACAATTCCACACCAGATATATCTCCCCTGACCATCTGGGAAGCCCACAAACCAGTGCTCAGAGGGACGCTCATAAGTAAAGCCTCCTTTCTTAAAAAAGATAGACAAGAGAAACACAAACTCTTAGACAACCTATTCCTTACAGCACACTCCAATTTCCAAAGAGACCCAAATCCCATCAACAGACAAGCACTCGACCAAGCGAGACTCGATCTCGACCTTTTCCTATCTGAATCTGCAGATAAGACCCTCAGACGCTCTAGGCATAAGCTTTATATGAAAAGCAACAAACCTGACACCTTCCTTGCCCTAACACTACGCAGAATAGACCAACCTTATAAACCCATAAGACTAAAGACCTCCAACCATACCTATACTAGCAACCCTGTCAAAGTGGTCGCTCACTTCAGAAAACACCTAACCGATCTCTACTCTTCCCACTCCACTTTCAACAAGAACCAAGCAACCTCATTCTTCTCGGTTATTCAGCTACCTTCCCTAACACCTGCTCAATACTCCACTCTTGAACAACCGATAACTACACTTGAAGTCGAGACAGCTATAAAATCCTTGCACGCTAATAAACGACCAGGGCCAGACGGATTTACCGCTGCATATTATAAACACTTCTCTGAAACCCTATCCCCTATGCTGGCTCGGCCTTCAACTGTATTCTTACAGGTAAACAATTCCGACCAGAATCCCTTCACGCCTCTGTTTCAATGATACCTAAACCACAGTCAGACAATTCCTCCTGGGCCAACTTTCGCCCAATTTCTTTACTAAACCTCGATATCAAGATTCTAGCCAAAACCTTAGCTAGCCGTCTCAATCCGATTATCGGATCACTAATCCACAGAGACCAAGTGGGGTTCATCCCATCCAGGCAGGCGGGCGATAACATTAGGAGAGCCGTCCTACTCACCCATGTAACAAAACTAGATATTTGGGGGGAACACCCTGCCAAACGCATGGTGCTGCTCGTAACGACCAATAAACAGAAAATGTATAAAAGTTACAGCGCACACATGATACATACTCCTGTCAGGCTATTTTAAAAGCATCTAAAACGTATGTAGCAAAAAATGCAAAAATACAGGGGTTTGGTCACACTGAATGGCCATGAAGTGCTTAAGCCCATTGACTGCTGCAAAGTACCCCGTTACCAATGGGAACCTACATTGGTCGTTACGAGCAGCACCATGCGTTTGGCAGGGTGTTCCCCCCAAATATCTAGTTTTGTTGTATGCTTTATGCTTGGGTCCTGACCAGACCTTTTTGGGTTGGTGAATCCCTGTCCTGGCCCTATTTGATGTCCACTCTCAATCGCTGGGGCTTCGGCCCCCACTTCTCTGCCTGGGTTTCCTCACTTTACCACTCTCCCTCCGCTCATGTCAAATACACAGGCTTTAAGTCTGCCCCATTCCCAATCAGACGAGGCACCCGCCAGAGTTGCCCTTTATCACCACTTTTATTCGCCCTCGCGATAGAGCCCCTAGCCCACGCGATCCGGTCTAACCCTAATATAAAAGGCATTGAATCAGGTGGTCATCACCACAAATTATGCCTATTTGCAGACGATATACTTTTATTTATGACCTCCCCAATCACTTCAGCTCCGAACCTCCTTAAGACCCTAGACAAATTCGGCAAAATATCAGGTCTAATGATCAACCCCCACAAATCCAAAGCACTGAACATATCAATTGACACTCCTTTGCTATCCCAACTACAACAAATCCTCCCGTTTAGCTGGTCAACTGACAATATCCCCCTCCTGGGCATTAACCTCACAGCAGACCCTAAAGACCTATACAGAGCAAATTTCCCCCCAATGTTGTCACACATAACCAACTTGATGAATTCCTGGTCCAGCCTTCCCCTTGCGTGGCTACGCAGAATAACGGCTGTAAAGATGACAATCCTCCCGAAAATCTTATATCTATTTAGGGTACTACCAATCCACATCCCCCCCCCCCACTTTCTACGTTTACTACAAGGACGGACATTCCGATTCCTTTGGGGTAAGATCAGGCCAAGGATAAAAAGGCAAATTCTCTTCTCTCCGAAACTCAAGGGAGGACTAGGGGTTCCAAACTTCTCCAAATATTACCAGGCTGCTCAACTAGCCCAACTTCCAAAATACCACGCCACCAAAGAAACCCCATTGTGGGTCTCTCTAGAAGCTGTTGATAGTGACCCCCTTTCGATCGCAAATCCCCTATGGCTTAACCCAAAGGACCGCAGAAACATTGATAATCTGGTCACCATACACAGCCTGCACATCTGGGACACCTTGAAATCGAAATATGGTCTCCAATCCCCCCACAACCCACTAATTTCATTCATGAAAAACCCGGCCTTCTACCCAGCTTGGGTCGCCCCTAATTCTTTCCACAATTGGATCAACTCTAACCTACTCCGGGCTCATTCATTTACAACCCCAGACTCATTCAAATCATTCCAATCCCTAAGCGAGGCTCACGAACTGCCCAATTCTGAAATCTTCAGATACCTACAGCTTAAGCACTTCTTCACTCCTCACTTACGCAGAGACAACTCCCTACCAGCCCTATCCCCATTTGAACACGTATGTCTCAAAGACCCCCACTCTAGGGGATTGATTACTTCCCTCTATACCCAACTTTTAGATCCTACCACCCCCTCGACCATGCTGTATGTATCCAACTGGGAGAAGGATCTAGCAACACACTTAGATCCCACAGAGTGGGCTGATATTTGGGATGCCACCAAGTCCTCCTCTCAATCTATAGTAGCAGTTGAAACCAACTACAAAGTTCTGATGCGGTGGTATCTGGTCCCAGCCCGGATCATCAAATTCCTCCCCACCTACTCCCCTCTCTGCTTCCGCGGCTGTCCAGACCAGGGTTCACATCTCCATACATGGTGGTCCTGCCCGATCGCAGTGTCCTTCTGGAATCAAATTTTCCAAATACTCTCCACCCTCTTTGATGCGACCCTTTCTCCTGACCCAATAGTAGCTATCTTAAACAAGAAACCAGATGGCATCCCTAAATACTAATTCAAACTCCTCTTGCAGATAACAACAGCGGCAAAGCAGACGCTGGCTAAAGCATGGAAAACACCACTTCTCAATGTAACGGAAACCAAAAATAGGGTCACCAGAGCAATGATTCATGCAAGAATAGAAGCGGTCATTCAAGATAGGGTTGTAGCCCATGAGAAGATCTGGGACCCCTGGATGAGGCACTTTGTGCCCTCCAACTTCGATCATAGCCTCCTCACCCCTTGAACATTCATTATACTGCCTATCCAGTCCACACCTATTTTGAGTCGGGCAATATCCACCCCACACACCGCATAGAGGCGCGGAGTCCTCCCGAACCACCCTACCCCCTACCCCCTCCTTGCCACCCCCTTCTTTTCTCTCTTTACCCCATCCTCATCTTTTACCCCCTTACCCGTCTTAAATTCCTCACTAGTTTCTCTATTCACGCCTACTCTTTTCCTCCTATGATCAGGTCTTCCCTAATAATACATATTCCTCATAATTTCAGTACGGCCATTTCTAACCCTCCATACATCTGCTTCCCTACTCCTCTGTTTACCACAACCTGGGACCACTACCTGCGGTCCCCCAAATACTCTCTCACCCCGAGCTAACAGTGGATCTCGGATCCTGTCCCAGTTCTATAGATAGACCCGCTCTTCCTGGTGCAGTTTGTTCCCATAGGGGCACCATGGGAGCAGTGGACACCCGCCTTAATTCCATCCGACGTCCACCATCAGCCAACCAGTCTACTCTTCCCCCACGGCTGACCGTACAGTTACTCTTCTACTATCTCAATCTGTCTACAAGCTTTTTCTTGAGTATTCTAAAACTGTACCTGATCGAAAGTATCCATTACTTTTTTGAGAAACGCTCTTGTTCACAACCTTACTTGTATTTACTGGTTAAAACCAATAAAACTTTTGAAAAAAAAAACAAAAGAAAATGGAAGACATACAAGACCACTGATAATTTCCCTCAATCTGGGGCACCACACATTATGCTTTGGGGCTGTTTTTCTGCAAAGGGACGAGGACGACTGATCCTTGTAAAGGAAAGAATGAATGGGGCCAGGTATGGTGAGATTTTGAGTAAAAACCTCCTTCCATCAGCAAGGGCATTGAAGGTGAAATGTGGCTGGGTCTTTCAGCATGACAATGATCCCAAACACACCGCCCGGGCAACGAAGTAAGAAGCATTTCAAGGTCCTGGAGTGGCCTAGCCAGTCTCCAGATCTCAACCCCATAGAAAATCTTTGGAGGGAGTTGAAAATCCGTGTTGCCCAGCGACAGCCCCAAAACATCACTGCTCTAGAGGAGATCTGCATGGAGGAATGGGCCAAACTACCAGCAACAGTGTGTAAAAACCTTGTGGAGACTTACAGAAAACATTTGACCTCTGTCATTGCCAACAAAGGCTATATAACAAAGTATTGAGATGAACTTTTGTTATTGACCAAATACTTATTTTACACCATAATTTGCAAATAAATTCTTTAAAAATGTGATTTTCTGGATTTTTTTTTCTCATTCTGTCTCTCATAGTTGAAGTGTACCTATGATGAAAATTACAGACCTCTCTCATCTTTTTAAGTGGGAGAACTTGCACAATTGGTGGCTGACTAAATACTTTTCTGCCCCACTGTATATGTGTGTGTATATATATATATATATATATATATATATATATCTATCTCCACCTATACTTAGTACATAGCGTTAATAAATTGTAGCATCTGGTGGCCAGATAGCTTTCCAATAAGTAGGTCCAAAAATATCAAATAGCACTTTAAAGTTAAACGAATAAGCAACAAAATAAGATATAAAAATCTAAACATAGTACAAGCCATACAAAATGTCAGAAGCCCTCAATTCAATCACCAGTCCATTGACACAAAGATCACACCAATTTGCCCCATCCAGTCAAAGTATATGAAATTGGCTTCACATGATCACTTCACCCAGACCAGCAATGCAACACAGTTGATCATAATATCTCAAGTGCTCACAATGTGTTAACAGTAGGTGAATTAGAGAAGCCAGGAATCAAGATGGACTGCCACCACTTCCGGGGTTCCACCAACACCACTTCTGGTGTTACACCAGAAATTACATCATAAATGGCACCAGGAGATGACATGCCAGGAATCAGGAAGAGGCACTGACATGCTCATCGCCCTCAGCTACTAATAAACAAAAGGGCAGATGCCAGAAAGCACTGTAAATATGGAATAAAGATGGAAAAACAAGAGGAGGTTAAATGGAGGGTAAAAACAACTCACACATCACATCAAGAACAACCAGGAAGAGCCAATGCAAGCCAGGTGTCATTTTGATCCTCATAAAGGCATAGCACTCTCTCTAAAACAATGAAAATTTAACACATTAACACCATTACCCCCCCCCCCTCACGATACGGAAATACTCCTAGTTTTACTGTGGACCGAACGTAACCGAGAAGGACCAACAAGAACTACACTACACACTCAACAAAAATGGGAGGTAAATTGGAGGAGAACAAAAAGGTAGAAATAAGGTATAAATGTCACGAAAGACCGTAGACGGGAAAACAAATAATCATCGACTCCCGCTACTCGTACAGTCACGGAGAAGGACTAAGGACCGTACAGTAGAGGACCACGGTAAATACTACATTAAAGACCACATTGTGGTCT
>BLSH010488834.1:0-12510 GCA_018402905.1 Glandirana rugosa | reverse complement strand
CCCCATTTATTTGTAGGGCACTTGCCCTAGTTTGAAGATGATTTTAGAACAGTTATATGGCTTCTACCGTTAATTAATACTTTTCAGACACAGTTTGAAGATGAACCACATTCATCTCCATTTTTGCATTTTTTATGTTTTTATTTTTTTAAAAATATTTAAAGTTATTTCCCTGTCCCCATTTTTTTGTAGGGCGCTTGCCCTACCCTTACCCCCATTTTACTTCCTTTTGCAGCCCTCTGGGGCTTTCCAGGACTTTGCTACAGCCATTTTTGTGCCTAAAAGTTCGGGTCCCCATTGATTTCAATGGGGTTCGTTGTCCGTGCGATCGTTCGGGTTCCGTCCGGACCCGGACCCGGACTTTGTCCCGAAGTTCGGACGGACCAGCAGAACCCGAACTTCCAGGTGTTCGCTCAACTCTATTCACAAGTGCTCACCATGTGTTAACAGTAGGTGAATTAGAGAAGCCAGGAATCAAGATGGACTGCCACCACTTCCGGGGTTCCACCAACACCACTTCTGGTGTTACACCAGAAATTACATCATAAATGGCACCAGGAGATGACATGCCAGGAATCAGGAAGAGGCAATGACATGCTCATCGCCCTCATCTACCAATAAAGAAAAGGGCAGATGCCAGAAAGCACTGTAAATATGGAATAAAGATGGAAAAACAAGATGATGTTAAATGGAGGGTAAAAACAACTCACACATCATGTCAAGAACAACCAGGAAGAGCCAATGCAAGCCAGGTTTCATTTTGATCCTCATAAATGCATAGCACCCCCCCCCCCCCCATTACCCCAATTACACCATTTAAAAGTACCAAAATCTCAACAGGGGTCCTTTTGCCCTTGGATCTGAAAACACTTCTTACTATTTTGGTCCTAAGTGACAGAGCCCTCTAAATGTAAATTGGAGGTTGTGTGTAACAAATTTACTAATCCTGCGATCTGAGGATAAAAGATTTTGATTGATTGCATCATCAGCAATGGTGGCTTGTATAAATCTTATAATTATGATTCTGAATGGGTCATGTTTTCTTTTCCTTGTCCTATACAGGGGATGCAATCACGACTGCTCAAGGGCTGTTGTAGGTTTTTTCAAATGCTGATTCATTCATTCACCGTCTCTGTTTGTCATTTTGACTAATGTCACCACAACAAAAAGTGATGGGAAATCCACAATTTTACAGTTGTAATGGTAAAAGTAGGTCAGGAGAAACCTAGCAATAGGGCCATCAATTCCATTAACTGTTTAAGAGGGGATTTCTTTTAACTTTGGAGAGATTTTCACTCACATCCTGTTTGTTGTGTCTTTCAGCGATCACATGACTCCAGGCTCTCTGCTCCTCTCTTCCCCGCCTCCCTGGCTGATGACAGCAGGGGAATCTCAGCTCCGCCTTCTGGAGATATCAGACGGGGAGAGCTGAGAGCTTGGATTGATGTGAGTCAGTCGCTGGATACACTGTTAAAACAGGTACTAATCTGCTTTTTTTTTTATAAAGCACAGGCACTGGGACACAGCTTTTTATGTGACAGAGGGAATAATATAATGATGCGTTAGTGGCTTAACAACCACTTTAAGGGGTTTTATGATTTTTTTTTAAGGTTTAAAAACATTAAAAATAATTAACATGTCACGCACATTTTATTTCTGCAAACCAGTCCTATAACAAAAATAATGAATCCCGATCATTATGAGCTTTCAACAGAAAGAGCAAGAACTGATTGCCTTTGTGCTGACTCTGAATATTTGAAAATTCAGGCAAAGTTATCTGAAAACAGCAGAAGAAGGTGAAGAAGGGAGGTTAAGTCATTATCTGCCCTATTAAGCAGTGTGTATGCATTTCAGCTTCAGTTGCTGAACCCAATAAACAACAGGCTCTTTTCAACAGAGGAGCTAAGAAAAAAGTGAAACAACAAAAGGAAAAGGACAAGACATTCACCTACTAGCTTGAATAAAATTAGAGTGGTTCTAAAGGCAGGTTTTTGCCTTAATGCATTCCATGTATTAATGTAAAAAAACTTCTGCCTGTAGCTCCCCCAGACCTTACCTGAGCACAATCTTGATTCAGCAAATAGCGACTCTCTCTAGACTTGTGCATGGCTGAAAATTTGGGGTTTTTTTCGTTTTTTTATTTTTTCGGAAATTCATAAAATTCGGAAATTAAAAAAATTGGAAATCCGAAATTCTGAAATTCGCGGTAATTCGGCAATTGTGGTAACTGTGGTAATTCGGAAATTTGTGGTAATTCGGCAATTGCGGCAATTGCGGTAATTGCGGTGATTCGGAAATTTGGCAATCAGAACAGCCGAAAATCCGAAATTTCGAAATCCCAAAATTCGAAAATAACTAAGAACATTTGATATAATAACTAACTAATAACTATTAAATTATAGGTATTGGAATTTCCTTGAAAGTTTGGCTGTTAGTGAACTTAAATATGAAATTTATCACTAATAGCCATATTTTCCAATACCTATAATTTAATAGTTATTTATTATTATTTCAAATGTTCTTTCTTATTTTCAAATTTCCAAATTTCGGAAATAAGGAAGAACATTTGAAATAATAAGTTATTGATTTATTATTTTAAGTTATAAATTATAATAAGCTATTATTATTTAAAATGTTCTTCCTTATATCCAACTTTTGCAGTGTGTGACTGTATACATGCATACTGTATGTTTGTATGTATGTATGTGTGTGCATACTGGGTGTGTATATACTGTGTGTATATTGTATGTATATTGTATGTATACTGTATACAATATACATACAATATAGACACAGTATATACACACCCAGTATACACACAGATACATATATACATACAGTATGCATATACACAGACTGCAAAAGTCGGAAATAAGGAAGAACATCTGAAATAATAATAGCGTATTATAATGTATAATAAGTTAAAATAATAAATCATTAACGTATTATTTCAAATGTTCTGCCTTATTTCCGAATTTCCAAAATTCGGAAATAAGAAAGAACATTTGAAATAATAATAAATAACTATTAAATTATAGGTGTTGAAATTTCCTTGAAAGTTTGGCTGTTAGTGAACTTAAATATGAAATTTATCACTAATAGCCATATTTTCAAGAAAATTACAATACCTATAATTTAATAGTTATTTATTATTATTTCACATGTTCTTTCTTATTTCCATATTTCCGAATTTCGGAAATTCAGGAAATAAGGAAGAACATTTTAAATAATAAGTTATAAATGTATTATTTAACTCATTATAAATAATAATTAGCTATTATTATTTCAAATGTTCTTCCTTATTTCCAACTTTTGCAGTGTGTGACTGTGCATACTGTATGTATGTATGTATGTGTGTGTGTATACTGGGTGGGTATATACTGTGTGTATATTGTATGTATACAGTATATACACACCCAGTATACACACACACACATACATACATACATACAGTATGCATATATACAGTCACACATTGCAAAAGCCGGAGATAAGGAAGAACATTTGAAATAATAATAGCTTATTAGAATTTATAATAAGTTAAAATAATAAATTAATAAATTATTATTTCAAATGTTCTTCCTTATTTCCGAATTTCCGAAATTTGGAAATAAGGAAGAACATTTGAAATAATACGTTATTAATTTATTATTTTAACTTATTGTAAATAATAATGAGCTAATATTATTTCAAATATTCTTCCTTATTTCCAACTTTTGCAGTGTGTGACTGTATATATGTATGTATGTGTGTGTGTATACTGGGTGTGTATATACTGTGTGTATATTGTATGTATATTGTATGTATACTGTATATACACACCCAGTATACACACACACATACATACATACAGTATGCATATATACAGTCACACACTGCAAAAGTCAGAAATAAAGAAGAAAATTTGAAATAATAATAGCTTGTTATAATCTATAATAATAAATTAATAACGTATTATTTCAAATGTTCTTCCTTATTTCCAAATTTCGGAAATAAGAAAGTACATTTGAAATAATAATAGCGTATTATAATGTATAATAAATTAAAATAAAAAATGAATAACTTATTATTTCGAATGTTCTTCCTTATTTCCGAATTTCCGAAATTCGCATATAAGAAAGAACATTTGAAATAATAATAAATAACTATTAAATTATAGGTGTTGGGATTTTCTTGAAAGTATGGCTATTAGTGATAAATTTCATATTTAAGTTCACTAACAGCCAAACTTTCAAGGACATTCCAATACCTATAATTTAATAGTTATTAGTTAGTTATTATTTCATATATTCTTATTTATTTTCTAATTTTCTGATTTCCGAATTTCGGAATTTCGGCTGTTCCCATTGCCGAATTACCACGAATTACCGCAATTACCGCAATTGCCGAATTACCGCAATATGGAAAAACGAAAATTTGGAAATATTCGGAAATTGAAAATTTGGAGTTCGTCCGAAGTGCCGAATTTTGCAAAATTCGGTAAAAACGGTATTGTCAGGATCTGTGTCCTTGCTTGGGTCACCTGCTGGTGGCAGTGTTTGGAAAACTAAATGGTGTAGTTCTGGTGGCCACCAGTGGGAGTCCCCCAGGAGATTGAGCTTACAGGTCATTAAGCTGCACCTGATGGGTCTGCTGGGTCCATATAAGCCCGCCTTGCTCCCTGTCCCAGTGCTTCGGTATTTTCCCTGCAAGCTGTGTCCATGCCTGAACCTGACCTGCTCTGATCCCTGATCTGCGATCCAGACCCAGAGACTTGATTCCTGAAACTGCTCCCTTGCTCTCCTTCTGCTCCCAGTACCTGGCTCCCTGTTCCCCTTATCTGGTATCCCTGGTTGCTTATTGTATATGTGTGTGTTTTCTTCACTTGTATTTAGTCAGATAGGTGTTTATTTTGGGGTTTGGTGTGTTTTCATCTTTTACTTGCTCATTTATGTTTGCTGGTGTTTGGTGTTGGAAGTGTTATTTGTCTAATAATATATTGATATTTTCACCTTACACCTAGCCCTGATTCCTTTAAGTGCAGCCAACTGATCTGACCATTCCTGCTGGATACCTGCATATGGTATCCCTGACATAATACCGAAGCCATACAATCAGATCGGCTGCACCTGGGAATCAGGTCTGAGCATTGCTAACTGCTGCAAGATGCATGCTGAAGATATTTTGTATTTCTCACTGCTTGCAACAGAAGACAGGGATTATTGTTGCCAGATTTTGAAAGCGCAGACCAGGGAGCAATTGTTGGAATGCATCCGTCTGGCTCACTCTTTTGTTGACCAAGGCAGATTTTTGTTTGAAGAGATTCAGCCACTCATTCAAATTTGTGCAGAGTTGGCTTTGTCTGGTGTCCCTAGTGGTGGTGATGATTACACCTCACCTTTCAGTTTAATGCAGGTGGTTTCATTGGTTTGGTTACTGGAAGACGACTCAGCCTTTTTTTTTGAACATTACTCAGCATGTTCCCAACGGGTGCTAAGGGAGTGTATTGATTCTGTGCAATCACTGGTCAGACAGGCAGTATGCAAATCTGATTTTGTGCAACCTTTATTACAAGCATGGTCAAAAATATTGCACTCGGCCTCTGTCAGCCTGCAACCACCCAGTCCTGTGGCCAGACACCTGGCTGCTGAAATGTCTTTTCCTCCATCGCCCATAGCAACCACAGTTGCAGCCCAATATACCCCACAAAAATCCTCAACAACTGCTCCCTCTTTTTTACCATCCTACTGCTCTTCTCCTCCATCAGCTGCACCCACTACTTACAGCCCTGCATCCCCATATAGAATTGCTGTGACTAAACCCAAAAAGAAACGGAAGTTTTTCCCAACCTGCACAATCCTACCACTATCCAATCCTGCCTCCACGCCTGCCAATCTGATTCAGTCTGCTTCAACAACTGATCTGTTCCAGTCTGCCTCCACATCTGCCACCTTGGTTCAACCCATGAAAATTGGACCCTCTGTTTCCCACCTGCCTGTCACTATTTCACCTAACTGTACTGGTTCTCTGTCCTTCACCCAGTCTGGCCCTATGGACTCTTTGCCGGCTATTCAATTTGACTTCATTGTTCCTGTGCCTGTTGATCCTGTGCCCGCTGATGCTATGTCCGTTGTTCCTGTGCCCGCTGATCCTGTGCCCGCTGATCCTGTGCCTGCTGATCCTGTGCCTAATGTCCTGATGCCCGCTGATCCCGTTCCCGATGACCTGATGTCTGCTGATCCCGTTCCCGATGACCTGATGTCTGCTGATCCCGTTCCCGATGACCTGATGTCTGCTGATCCCGTTCCTGATGACCTGATGTCTGCTGATCCCGTTCCCGATGACCTGATGTCTGCTGATCCTGTACCCGATGACCTGATGTCTGCTGATCCTGTACCCGATGACCTGATGTCTGCTGATCCTGTACCCGATGACCTGATGTCCGCTGATCCTGTGCCCACTGATCAAGTGCCTGCTGATCCTACGCCTTATAACCCAGTTCCTGATGACCCAGTGCCCGCTGATCCAGTGCCTGATGATCCAGTGTCCACTGCTTCAATGCCTGACGACCCGGCGCCTGCCGCCCAGTGTGACGACCCGGCGCCTGCCGCCCAGTGTGACGACCCGGTGCCTGCCGCCCAGTGTGACGACCCGGCGCCTGCCGCCCAGTGTGACGACCCGGTGCCCGCTGATCCATTGCCTGACCCGATGTCTACTACCCAGTGTGATGACTCTGTGCCCGCTGTTCCTGTGTCCGCTGTCCAGCCTATTCCTGTGCCTGCTGCCCAGTGTGACGATCCGATGCCTGATGACTCTGTGCCCGCTGCCCAGTGTGACGACCCGGTGCCCGCTGCCCAGTGTGACGACCCGGTGCCCGCTGCCCAGTGTGACGACCCGGTGCCTGCTGCCCAATGTGACGACCCGGGGCCTGCTGATCCAGTGCCTGATGACTCTGTGCCCGCTGATCCAGTGCCTTATGACTCTGTGCCTGCCGACCCGGTGCCCACTACCCAGTGTGACCTGGTGCCCGCTGATCCAGTGCCTGATTACCCGATGCCTACTACCCAGTGTGATGATCAGGTGCCTGATGATCCAGTGCCTGTGGATGTTTGGCTACCTAATGCCCAGCTTGCCACTGTTTTCCCCCGGCTTGATGCCCAGGCTGATTTTGATGTCCCTGTGTTGCCTGCCCCCGCTGGTTTCAGGCCTGATGTCTGGCTAGCTGTTGGTACCGGACTCAGACCTCCAGACCCTGGTGGTGGGGGTTTGTTCCAGTACCTGATTTGGGTGACACGCCGCCCAGCAGGTTAAAGAGCTCTGGTGAGAGAAGTGTAATAGAGTCCACAGACATGGAGGGGAAACTTTGCTGGACTGTTCCTGCACCCACAAGGACTCTCCAGTTAACAGCAGAATGGAGCGTCCGGAGGCCGCTCCTCAAGGAGGGGGAACTGTCAGGATCTGTGTCCTTGCTTGGGTCACCTGCTGGTGGCAGTGTTTGGAAAATTAAATGGTGTAGTTCTGGTGGCCACCAGCGGGAGTCCCCCAGGAGATTGAGCTTACAGGTCATTAAGCTGCACCTGATGGGTCTGCTGGGTCCATATAAGCCCGCCTTGCTCCCTGTCCCAGGGCTTCGGTATTTTCCCTGCAAGCTGTGTCCATGCCTGAACCTGACCTGCTCTGATCCCTGATCTGCGATCCAGACCCAGAGACTTGATTCCTGAACCTGCTCCCTTGCTCTCCTTCTGCCCCCAGTACCTGGCTCCCTGTTCCCCTTATCTGGTATCCCTGGTTGCTTATTGTATATGTGTGTGTGTTTTCTTCACTTGTATTTAGTTAGTCAAATAGGTGTTTATTTTGGGGTTTGGTGTGTTTTCATCTTTTACTTGCTCATTTATGTTTGCTGGTGTTTGGTGTTGGAAGTGTTATTTGTCTAATAAATATATTGATATTTTTACCTTACACCTAGTCCTGATTCCTTTAAGTGCAGCCAACTGATTTGACCATCCTTGCTGGATACCTGCATATGGTATCCCTGACACACAGAAAGCAGTTCAACAGCTGACCTCATTAGCAAACACACCCTGCACCCATCAAATATGCTTGCATGACATCCACCCAGGTGTCTGTTTATCCTGGCTTGTCAATGTAGGCTGCTACAGCTGATATATTGTCAGGGACTGGATTCGAACCCGGAACCTCTGCTATGTCAGGCAATGTCTATTCTTGCTGAGCAACTTGGAAGGTTGGACGCCTCCCTGGTCAATTTCTTGAATGATCCTGCCTTGAACCTTGTTTGCCAGATTATTGTGCTCTCTTCAGCCAGTATCTCTCTTCTATCTTTCCTGCTGCCGTCCATATCTTTACAACCACTCATTACTGACTCTTGGCTTGTTCCTTGACTACACTTCAGCTTGATCCCAACCTGCAACTACTTGTTACTGACCTTTGGCTTGTTTACTGACTACGCTTCTGTTTGATCCTTACCTGCTATATCCGCTACAGGTCCCCGGCTTGCTCACCTCCTGGTGGGGCGATCCTGAGGACTGCGACCTGGTACTAACACGCAGCTAAATCTCCACCCTCAAAAGCTCTGGAGAACACCAGTTAGTACTTAGATTCTGCACCTTAGGTGAACCTACGTGATTTGCCAGGGTAACCTGCTTGTATACCAATCCTACTGGTCAATGTGAGTCCCTCTCCTGCTATAGCTACTGATCTCCAAGCGTGACCCCTGACCGTGAAAGGTAAATTGGTACATAGGGGAGCTGGAATTCATAAAAAAAAGGTGAACATAACCTTTGCTTTTTTTTTTTACTGTAATTACAAAAAGGATGAACATACCTATACTTTGTCAGTAAATCATCCAGAAAAAATGCCAAGTTTGATGCAAGAAGAGGGGTGAAGAGGAAAATACAATTAAGGAACAAATTATACAGTATAGCCAATAATCTTAACATTTGATAATAGTAAAACACAAAGGTATGACAGAGACATCCGTATTATCACTTCGACCTGTGAGGGCATTAAGACAAAGAATAAAATAAATGTGAGCAAGCAATTTGGGGTTTGTGGAAGTTTCAGGTAAGTTGTTTTGTTTTAGTACGTAGTGCCTTAGATAGAGTTATTGATTGAAAGAGAACAAAAGGTGCCTGGATATATATATTTAGTAAGATATGTTGAAGTGTTGCTAAACCCAGGAGCCTGCATTACACTCTATCTGGTCCCTCACAGTACACAGAACATGCAAAATGCAATTATTTTAGTCAGTATAAACTGTTAAATACCTTTTTAACACCTTAATCTGAGAAGCATTTGTTATTGAAGACACTTCAGACACACATTTCTCCTTAGCAGCTATACATACACTTTAAAACCCATCTCAGGGAAAAGTAAAAGTGCTCTCTTGCTATGGGGCTGCCACCACACTGCAGGGATTAAATGCTCATTTAGGTCTGATGGGCCACAAAAAGCAGGTTTACTTATCCAATCCCCTGCTTTTACTGAATCTACTGCTCTCCTCTACTCCCCTACACTCCGGCAGTGGACTGTCACTTGGCAACCTCAGGTTCAGTGCATGGCTGCAGGCTCTGCATTGTACTTGATGATGTCAGAGAACCTGTGACCAACAGAGCATAACGGAGAAAAAGCTACACTGTAACTTCAGTTTCACAGTCTAGCAAGAAGGATCAGGTAAATAACACTGACTTCTGTTGACCCCTTAAACCCAAGTAAGCTTTTAATCCATGCAGTGCAAGGGCAACCCCACTGCGAGACAGCATTTAGCTTTCCATGGAGTTCAGCTTTAAGCACATCTAGGCTGCACTGTCTGTAACATTGATGTGTGCTGCTGAAATCTGGATAGAGTATTTATATATTTTTATTTTAATCTTTTGTAGGGGAACTGTTTTGCAAGCACAACATGTAAAGTGATACATGCTGAAAATGCCTAGGACTTGCTTTTTAATAGAACTGAGAACTACACAAAGTCTCTAGGGCACATGTAATTGGTTAGTACTCACAATGCTACAGGATCATTAATTGCCTCCTTCTGATATCCCCCTGGCACTTTTCAGTGAGGGACACACAGACTCATGACACCACAGAATCACTGGACACTCTTCAACCCAGCCTCCATCTGGTATCCTCCAATGAGGTTTTCCAGACCTTAAAGCGGAGTTCGGCCCAAATTTTGGCACCTTTCGGGGGAAGAGCGGAGTGGGTACCTGGTTTTGACAAGCACCCACTGCCAGTTCTGGCTGAGCTTGCCGCAGCAAACTCAGCTGGAAGTTCGGCCCCCCTCCTCCTCCCCACGCTGGGCCATTCACAAAGCACAGCACTGAGATGGCTGTGGCAGCACCGATTGAAAAATCGGCTCGGGTGAAGACCCCGTTGGAGTCGTGAACAGGTAAGTGTCCTAATAATAAAAGTCAGCAGCTGCAGTATTTGTAGTTGCTGACTTTTAATTATTTTCTGAAGGAGCCTGGGGCTCAGCTTTAAAGAGAAATGTTGGATTTCAGAGCATAGCCCCCACCCCCCCCCCCCCCCCAGCTTAGACTATAGCTGAGAGATCAATGACCTCAAAGAAGCATCTCAAGCAGACAGGGGACTCCTCTGGCAGGGCTGATCCCAGGATCAAACAATCCTTTTGCTCCAGCCATCAGACTATTTATGGGCTCTTCAACCAGCTACTGGACACACCTCTCCAAGGATTGGCTGGGTCCCCATAAATATTTAAGCTGCTCTCTCATTATTCCTCCCAATGTAATTCTATAATCCTCTAGAATGCAGGGGGAGCAATACGACCAGCTGTCTGTGAAACACTGGGCAGACTAGAACAATCAACCCCTGCTCCACTGATTACAGAGGAGCTAGACTACATTTAGATAGCAACCTACACTAACTGGGAGGGCGCTACACCCACCCCTTGCTAAAAAAAATAAGCCCTGTTGTCATAAGCCAAGGCACAAAAACAACTCTTGTTGCCAATAGCAAGATATCCCATGATGATGAGGAGTGGGAAATGGAATGAACTGAGTAACAAAGAAATTTGGCATTCCATATTGTAATGGAAAAAAAAAAAACATTTCGGAAAACAGTATGCATTTGATTGCAAAGGTCAAGTGCAAACTTTATACCATAGAGTGGATGACTGGTACCAACTCATATCAGTACTGGTCCAGATTTCCGAATTATCATAACATATTTACACAAGTACTTACTATGTAGCCTGACAAAAACACCCTATCACTATCTATATACAAGAAGTTAGTACATTCAAGTTGTTCCCATGAAAGAAAACAAAGTTAGTAACATTTTAACAATACATTAAAGGGTTGGAGCATCTTCTCTGCAGAAATAATCCCTCCACGAGATCAGTAGTCTAACACATTTTAAATGCCTCACGCAAAATACTCTAGAGCTCAAAAACCTAGTGCTATAATACGGTTGCCACCTCATGGCCAACTTACTGAAGTGCCCCTTATGGGCCTAAATGTAAACATAAGACTTGATTCCAAATTTATCAATACAACTGCAACAAATTTTGACACGTAGTCTGCTTTCAGATCCCTGGAAAAAAACACCCTAACTACTCTAATAAGTTATCTACGTTATTTGCATATCCTGCACAACAGTAATATTCTGTTGACAGGAGTGTTAGTGCAAACGTCCTTCTTTAACAAAATTGTCTCTGTAGGCCTAGAGTGCAAGTTCAACGACATCCAACTTGGGGAAGCAATGTGTAGGAAAGAAAAACATATGTTCCCCTGATAACAGCAAGTCCTGGCATGCCCACCCTCCCAACTTTATTGACAACTTAAATAGTTTTCAAACGGGAGGGGGCTGAGCAAAACTGGTAATCCGAAGAAAAAGGGCGTAGGGTCCCCTCCACAGCAAAAGAGCAACTTCTCTTCCTAGAACTGTTTTGGGAGCTGTCAACTGATTAGCTGCCCCTCCAACAGAGGGTTTGTTTATTTAAAGTGGACACAAAGGAAGAGGTTTGGACCATGTGTGGACCTAGACCATGCAACCGCCAGGGCCCCAAACATTGATAAAGTAGCTATAGTCCTTCCTTCTTGCTCTCACAACTACTACCTTGTCTTTATAAATTGAATGCCCCAAGCTCCACTCCTTCTTGATGTTTCTGGAATTGAGTCCAGAACCTGGGAAAGTGAGGCCATCAACAAGGCCTCAGAACATGCAAGATATCCCAAATGAGATTCCCCTCCCATTCAGGATGCTTAGCCTCCATCTTATCCATTATTTGTTGAATTACATATGGGTACTCAAACCCACACTCTAGGCCTACCCTCCTTTATACCTCATGCTAAAAAGAGGTAAAACCTTGCGTAACACCCTGGTCCTAAACAGGGCTGCTAACAAATGTAGTTATGCTAGGTGGTAACTAGCCTGGCTAATTGGTAGTTGGATCCACTGACTGTTGCCCTAAGCCTGAATTTGGTGCATCTCTCTCTTCTGTCAGTGGGTGGCACTGCTGCCTTTGGCATTAGAATGACAAGATTACAGTGAGTT
>BLSH010488770.1:10356-27337 GCA_018402905.1 Glandirana rugosa | reverse complement strand
CCCTTACAGCAACAGCTGGAACATGGCCCTATAGGAGTAGCCGATGATTTTTGAACAATAATCTGTCCCTCTAAGCAACAGCTGGAACCTGGCCCTATAGGAGTAGCCGATGATTTTTGAACAATAATCTGTCACTTACAGCAACAGCTATAACCTCTACTAGGAGATGATTTTTGAACAATAATCTGTCCCTCTAAGCAACAGCTGGAACCTGGCCCTATAGGAGTAGCCAATGATTTTTGAACAATAATCTGTCCCTTACAGCAACAGCTGGAACATGGCCCTATAGGAGTAGCCGATGATTTTTGAACAATAATCTGTCCCTCTAAGCAACAGCTGGAACCTGGCCCTATAGGAGTAGCCGATGATTTTTGAACAATAATCTGTCACTTACAGCAACAGCTAGAACCTCTCCCTTTAGAACTAGGAGATGATTTTTGAACAACAATCTGTCCCTCTAAGCAACAGCTGGAACCTCTCCCTATAGAACTAGGAGATGATTTTAGAACAATATAAAGAGATCCCTCCACTGGTGATCATTCATATAGAGAGAACTATTACAACCATGATCGTCCTCCATACAATTATAACCATGATTACCCAGAACCACCAAGGAACTGGGATTTTCACAGGGAAGAACCAAACAAGGGAAGAAATCCCGAACCAGACAAGGCACCAGAGAGGGGAGGAAGAGACTGAAAGAAACGGAAGAGAAACTAACCTGCTCCAGAATTTTCAATTTAAGTAAAGCCGTTTTAACCAAAAATGAAAAACAAGTTCTAAATAAAAGACTCAAATATGCCCCTCCACAACCTCTAAGCAAATTCAACACTTTCATCGATGTTCAGAAATTTATCAGAAAAATAAGCATTCAAAGATACCTCATCACCAATCCAATAGCCAAACCCATCAGGGTTGATGCAACACAAATGATACATGCAGGCTTAGAAATCCATCATTGTTCAATCCCCCAGGCCAAGTTGCTCCTGCCATTAAGGTCTTCAAAGGTATGGTATTACGCGATCTTGACCAACTTCACATCAAACGTCCAAGCGAGGTAATCTTAACGCAGGCCTCAAAACCTTATGTGAAAGCAAAGACCTCGTAATCTGCCCTGCGGATTAGGGTGGCGGCATTATCATCTTAGACAAAGAAGACCACTTAAAAGAAAGTAGCTCAAAGGATTAAACTGCAGAGCTGTGCTGTTGCAGAATCATCAGCGGGTGGTGCTGTTGCAGAGTTTGTTTTGGCACGAAGCCAAGGACAGTGAGGGAGAGTGGTAGCAACAGCCCGGACCAGAGGCAGCGGGTGACCCGGGAGACCAGAAGTGGGATCAGCTGGGGAACAGCAGAGCGGACCTCCCCCCCACGTGTGACAGAAAAGAGGCAGTGGGGTATTGAGAGTGGTGGCAGGAGCGGGGCATCGTGGTGAGGAGCGTGAATACTGGTGACAGAAGACCGGACCCCCCCGACTGAGAAAAAGTGGCGATACTGTGACCGGGAGAGGGGGCTGGTGAGCAAGTCTACAGAGCGGAGGGAGAGTGGGAGTGGGAGGGTGACAGACAGGCTAGGGGAGCAGCAGGGCTGAGATTCACTGACTGATACAAGTGTTGGATTACAGAGGTGGCTGTATAGAGAGACACAAATAGTAAAGAACTGACTGACAGTGTATTGTGAGTACCTGAGTATTGTAGGTACTGGGAGTACTTATGTATTGTGAGTACTGGGAGTACCTGTGTATTTCTGAGTACCGAGAGTACCTGTGTATTGTGAGCAGGGCCGCCATCAGGGGGTACAGGCAGTACTGTTGTAAGGGGCCCCGGTGTCTCAAGGGGCCCTTACAACAATGACTTTAGCAGTTTTAACATTGGAGTCTATGGGAGAGGGGTACCCGATTTGGGGACACCATTCTCACAAAACATAGGTGATAAAAATACCAAACTTGGGTCACATAGATAGGGCCCCCTGGACCACAACTGGTCCAAATATTTGGAACCTCCAGCACCTATTGTTCAGCCGTACCAGGTCCCCAAATTGACCAGTCATTGAACGGCAATTCTCGGGTGAATTTCGGAATTAACATTGGAGTCTAAGGGAAGGGGGCACCCAGTTTGGGACACCATTCTCATGAACAATAGGCAATAGAAATGCCAAACTTGGGTCACATGGAGAGGGCCCCCTGGACCACAACTGGTCCAAGTTTGGGACCTCCAGCACCTATGGTTTGGCGCAAGGTCTTATTGCAAGCATTGGGTGAGGCTGTGCTGCCTGTGCACTGTTTTTTTTTAACCCCTTGGATCCCACACTAGCATGCATTGCACACTTCACTTGAATGGGTCATGCTTGGCAGGCTACACCTGGTAAGTGTGACAGGATGTATAATTCCTACTGCGGCTGCAACATGTGTACACCCCTGGCCAGTGGGCGGATGTGGTGGGATGGCCAGTGGGTGGGCCCTGAGGAATGTTGGTGGTCAGACGGGGGGGCCCAGGTCTAAAGCTTTGTAAGGGGCCCAAAAATTTCTGATGGCTGCCCTGATTGTGAGTACTGAGGGTACCTGTGTATTGTGAGTACTGGTAGTACCTGTGTATTGTGGGTACTGAGAGTACCTGTGTATCGTGAGTACCTGAGTACTGTGAGTACCTGTGCATTGTGAGTACCTGTGCATTGTGAGTACCTGTGCATTGTGAGTACCCGTGAATTGTGAGAGTACTCGAATGTTGTGAAAGTACCTGAGGGCTGAGTGATCAGGGTACCATAGGGCACATGTACTGTAGGTGCCCGGGGGCTGTGAGGACACGTGTGCTGGGAGTGCCCGCGGGCTATAGGGACATGTGTACTGTGAGTGCCTGGGGGCTGTAAGGACACGTGTACTGTAGATGCGGGGGGGCTGTGATGACACGTGTATGGTAAGGACACGTGAACTGTGAGTGTCCGGGGGCTATAGGGACACATGTACTGTGAGTGCCCAGGGGCTGTGAGGACACGTGTGCTGTGAGGACACATGTGCGGGGAGTGCCCGGGGGGCTGTGAGGACGCGTGTGCTGTAGGTGCCCGGGGACTGTGAGGACACATGTCTTGTAAGGATAAGTGTACTGTGAGTGCTCGGGGGCCGTAGGGACGCGTGTACTGTGAGTGCTCGGGGGCCATAGGGACAAGTGTACTGTGAGTACCCGGGGGCTGTGAGGACACATGTACTGCGAGTACCCGGGGCTGTTAGGGCGCGTGTACTGTAGGTGCCCGGAGACTGTGTGGACACGTGTGCTGTGCGTTGTGAGTGCCTGGATGCTGGGAGTATTAGAGGCAGGCAGCTAGCGGGTAGTTAATTGGACAGAGTATAATTTCCAATCCCCATTAAATTAGTAGGTACGATGTGGAGACACGACTCAGTGTACATCTTGTCGCATGTATGTGTTCCTTGACCATGAGATTGAGGGCGAATACTGCTGTACAAAATGTAAGCACATTTTTTCCCTGGAAGCCCAGGTTCTAAATCTAGGGAAGGAACTGTCAACACTGAGAAGACCTCCATACTAAAGGAGAGTTGGGATTGTACCTGGCAGAGACAAAGAGGTGAAGGCACCAGAACAGAGTAGTTGGGTGACAGGTAGGAAGGGTAGAAGGGAAATAGTCAAGGAGGCTGATCCTGGGTTGGAACATCCCAATAAGTACGCCCCGTTGAGTGATATTGTGGAAACCAGTCAGGGACCAGCATCACTGGAGCAGAGTGGCGCCCCTAGCTGCCAGGGGAGTAACTCCTCCAGTAAGGGCGGGGATGAAGCCAGTGGAAAGGAAAGACAGATTGTGGTGGTAGGGAACTCAATTCTTAGAAACACAGAGAGGACAATCTTTCACAAAGACCTGAAACGCTAAACTGTATGCTGTTTATCAGGCGCTCGGGTTCGTAACATCGCGGATCGGGAGGACAGATTACTGGGAGGGGCTGGAGAAGACCCAGCTGTCATGGTGCATGTTGGCACCAATGAGAAAGTTAGAGGAAGGATCTAGGAGCAGTGGCGGCTGGTGTGTGAGGGTCGCTAGGGCGCAGCCTCCCCGCTGGCTAGAGAAGAAGAAAAAAAAATCAGCCCCACCCTCCTGCAGGTGGCGCCAGTGCATTGACTTTCTTTTTTTTTTCTGCTCCTTGGCTGTCACATGACAGCCCAGTAGTGAGCCTATTGGTCGGCCATTAAAAGCTATGGGGTGCGCTGAACAGGCGCACCCTGCATAGCTTGATTGGCTGCCCTGAGCCTCCGCTCATTGAGATTGGATGCGGGGCCGGGTAACTGTGGCAGCGGAAGTGACTTCCGCTCCCACAGAGACCATGACCGCCGGGGACCGACTAGGGGGGACAGCCGCTCTCCGTGTGCTGAACTCTGCAGACACAGCCGCTCTCCGCATGCCGAATCTCTGCAACAATCCTGCCTGCTGGATGGGGTAAGTGCGTGGGATCTCTGCAGTGTACCCCACCTGTGTCCCTGACTGCAAACTGCCCCCACCTGTGTCCCTGGCTGCAAATTGCCCCCACCTGTGTCACTGGCTGCAAACTGCCCCACCTGTGTCACTGGCTGCAAACTGCCCCACCTGTGTCACTGGCTGCAAACTGCCCCACCTGGGTCACTGGCTGCAAACTGCCCCACCTGTGTCACTGGCTGCAAACTGCCCCCACCTGTGTTACTGGCTGCATAACTGCCCCACCTGTGTCACTGGCTGCATAACTGCCCCCAGCTGTGTCACTGGCTGCATAACTGCCCCCAGCTGTGTCACTGGCTGCATAACTGCCCCCAGCTGTGTCACTGGCTGCAAAACTGCCCCCAACATTGTCACTGGCTGCAAAACTGCCCCCACCTGTGTCACTGGCTGCATAACTGCCCCATCTGTGTCACTGGCTGCAAAACTGCCCCCACCTGTGTCACTGGATGCATAACTGCCCCCACCTGTGTCACTGGCTACATAACTGCACCACCTGTGTCACTGGCTGCATAACTGCCCCACTTGTGTCATTGGCTGCAAACTGCCCCCACCTGTGTCATTGGCTGCAAACTGCCCCCACATGTGTCACTGGCTGCAAACTGCCCCCACCTGTGTCACTGGCTGCATAACTGCCCCCACCGGTGTCACTGGCTGCATAACTGCCCCCACCGGTGTCACTGGCTGCATAACTGCCCCTACCTGTGTCACTGGCTGCATAACTGCCCCTACCTGTGTCATTGGCTGCATACTGCCCCCACCTGTGTTATTGGCTGCAAACTGCCCCCACCTGTGTTATTGGCTGCAAACTGCTCCACCTGTGTTATTGGCTGCATAACTGCCCCCACCTGTGCTATTGGCTGCATAACTGCCCCCACCTGTGCTATTGGCTGCATAAGTGACCCCACCTGTGATACTGGCTGCAATTTACCCCTCCTGTGATACTGGCTGCAATTTACCCCCTCCTGTGATGCTGAGCAGTATACTGTGTCCTGTGATGCTGGGGCTGTATACTGTGTCCTGTGATGCTGAGCTGTATACTGTGTCCTGTGATGCTGAGCTGTATACTGTGTCCTGTGATGCTGAGCTGTATACTGTGCCCTGTGATGCTGAGCTGTATACTGTGCCTTGTGATGCTGAGCTGTATACTGTGTCCTGTGATGCTGGGGCTGTATACTGTGCCTTGTGATGCTGAGCTGTATACTGTGTCCTGTGATGCTGGGCTGTATACTGTGTCCTGTGATGCTGTGCTGTATACTGTGTCCTGTGATGCTGGGGCTGTATACTGTGTCCTGTGATGCTGCGCTGTATACTGTGTCCTGTGATGCTGCGCTGTATACTGTGTCCTGTGATGCTGAGCTGTATACTGTGTCCTGTGATGCTGAGCTGTATACTGTGTCCTGGGATGCTGAGCTGTATACTGTGTCCTGTGATGCTGATCTGTATACTGTGTCCTGTGATGCTGAGCTGTATACTCCTGGCACAATATGTGGAATACAGGGGATGGAGTGGGTGGATTATATAAGGGATGGGGCTTATTAGAAGTAGGAGGGGGTCAAAAGGAAGGGCGGGGCCTGCCGCCCCCCCCATCCAAAAACTTCACCAGCCTCCACTGTCTAGGAGCAAAGTTGAAGACTAGGACCTCCAAGGTAGTATTTTCATAAATACTACCGGTACCTCAAGCACACCAAGAGGCAGCGGGAGCTTAGGGAAGTTAACAAGTGGCTGAGGAGCTGGTGTAGAAAGGAGGGGTTCAGATTCCTGGAGAACTGGGCCGATTTCTCAATCGGCTACTCTTTAGAAAGGACGGACTGCACCTAAATGGGGAAGGTGCAGACCTGCTGGGAATGAGGATGTCCAACAAGCTAGAGGGGCTTTTAAACTAGGCAATGGGGGGAGGGTCTAGACTTAGAAACAGACAGAGTGAAACAAAGTTTAGAGGGTAGCATTGGGGGGCAGCAGTGGTAGGCCTAATGAAGAACCTAAACCTGAGGTAGGTAGTGTAACAAATCCTGTATGCAACCGAGAAATACCCAACAAGAAACCAGCAGGCGTTCGGACAAAACTACATGGCTTGTTCACTAATGCCAGGAGTCTAGCAGACAAGATGGGAGAACTAGAGCTGCTACTGTACGAAGAGGAGTTTGATTTTGTGGGAATTTCAGAGACTTGGTTTAATAGCTCTCATGATTGGCTAGCTACCATTCAGGGGTATTCCCAATATCGCAGGGATAGGGAGAGCAAAAAAAGGGGAGGGGTATGCCTGTATATAAAAAATGACGTACAAGTAAATCAAGTAAATGTGAGGGAGGACATTACTAGTGGATCAAGGGAGGAGGTTGAATCCTTATAGGTAGAGCTAAAAAAGGAAGACACCAAGGGGAAAGTAATACTAGGAATATGCTATAGGCCCCCTAACCAGAGGGAAGAGGGGGAGGCGGACATCCTGTCACAGTTTGGAACTGCGGCCAAGATGGGAAGTGTCACATAATGGGGCACTTTAATTACCCAGATATAGACTGGGCGGAAGGTACTGCACACTCAGCTAAGGCTCATCATTTCCTAAATGTCCTGCATGGTCAGATGGTAAATGCACCAACTAGAAAAAAAAGCCTTATTAGACCTTCTGATTACTAACAACACAGACCTGATCACAGACGTGGAAGTAAGGGGCAATCTAGGAAATAGCGATGACAGGTCAATTAGTTTCAGTGTAAGTCACACAAATAGGAAACATAAGGGGTATACAAAGACATTGAATTTTAAGAAAGCTAACTTCCATAAACTACGCTCATTGCTGGAAGATGTTAGTTGGGATAAAATTCTAGGATCAAAGAACGCAGAGGAAAAATGGGAGTGCTTCAAGGACATACTAAACAAAGGTATTAGCCAGTGTATCCCAATGGGAAATAAGTTTAGAAGAGCTAATAAAAAACCAGGGTGGCTTAACTCTGATGTAAAAGCACATATAAAGGCAAAGGAGAAGGCCTTCAAAAAATACAAGGCTGATGGGTCTCTGTCGGCACTCCAGCTTTATAAGGTATGAAATAAGGAATGTAAGGGTGCAATTAGGGCGGCAGAGATAAAACATGAAAGACACATAGCTGAGCAGAATAAAAAGAATCCCAAGAAATTCTTTAAGTATATAAATAGTAAGAGAGGGAGGTCAGATCATATTGGTCCCATAAAAAATGATGAAGGGAATCTGGTTACCAAGGATGGAGAGATGGCAAAGGTGCTAAACTCATTTTTCTCCTCAGTATTCACAAAGGAAACAGGGGGCTCAAGTATTCGAAACTATAATGTAGGACCTCACGACCCGTCACAGGAAGTAACCTCATGGCTAACTGAGGATCAAATTAGGAATAGACTTGAAAAACTTAACGTTAATAAGTCACCGGGACCAGATGGCTTGCGCCCGAGGGTCCTTAACCACTTCAGCCCTGGAAGGATTTCCCACTTTAGGACCAGAGCACTTTTTGCAATTTGGTACTGCGTCACTTTAACTAACAATTGCGCGTTCGTGTGACGTTGTACCCAAACGAAATGTGCGTGCTTTTTTCCCCACATATAGAGCTTTCTTTTGGTGGTATTTGAGCACCTCTGCGTCATTTCTGATCGCCGCTATAAACAAAAGAAGAGCGCCAATTTTGCAAAAAAAAAAAAAAATTTCTTACTTTTTGCTAAAATACAAATCCAAAAAAAATATAAAAAAAACATTTTTTTCATCGGATTTGGCCGATTTAGATTCTTTCTCATATTTTGGGTAAAAAAAATTGCAATTGGCGTTTATTGATTGGTTTGCGCAAAAGTTGTCGCGTTTACGGACGACGAGCATTCATTTCTGGGGTTTTCATTATTTTTTAAATTTTTTTTACTAGTAATAGCGGCGATCTGCGATTTTTAGTGGTACTGCGATATTGCAGCGGACATGTCGGACCATTTTGACACTTTTTTGGGGCCATTGGCATTTATACAGCGATCTGTGCTATAAAAATGCACTGATTACATTGGCAGTGAAGGGGTTAACCTGCAGGGGGCACTCTAAGGGTTAACAGTGTTCCCTGGGCATTTTCTAACTGTATAAGGGTTGCCCTGACTGGGGGAAAGGTGACGATCACGGCTTCCATATAGAGGAAGCCTGTGATCACCTCCCTTCCCCCTCTATGAGAACGGAGATCCGTGTTTACATACACTGACCTCCGTTCTCTCACTGCAGGGGGGCCATCGAGTCCGTCGTACCCGCTCCCTGGCCCCCCCAGACACAGTGAGCGCGCGGGCGTGCCTCCAGTGGCGCACGCTCACAGCACTAGTTATCCCAGCCGCCGTCGTATGACGGTGGTTTGCGATAACGAGCCACTCTGTCAGACTGCGGTCGGCAAGTGGTTAAGGAACTCAGTCAAGAAATTGCCAGACCACTGTACCTAATTTTTTAAGAACAGTCTACTGACTGGTTTGGTCCCAGCTGATTGGAGAAAAGCCAATATAGCACCAATATATAAAAAAGGACCAAGATATATCCCTGGAAACTACAGGCCAGTTAGCTTAACATCAATAATATGCAAGCTCTTGGAGGGAATAATAAGGGATTATATACAAGATTATTGTAAGGAAAATGGTAGCATTAGCAGTTATCAGCGCGGTTTCATGAAGAATCTCTCATGCCAAACCAATCTATTAACCTTCTATGAGGAGGTGAGCTGCCATCTAGATAAAGGAAGGCCTGTTGATGTGGTGTATCTAGATTTTGCAAAAGCATTTGATACAGTCCCCCATATACACTTAATGTACAAACTAAGGTCTGTCAGCATGGATCAAAGGGTGAGTACCTGGATTGAAACTGGTTACAAGGGAGAGTCCAGAGGTGGGGATAAATGGGGAGTACTCGGAATGGTCCAGTGTGGAAAGTGGGGTCCCCCATGGATCTGTCCTGGGACCAATCCTATTCAAGAGATGCAGACTGTTAAGGGAGCACAGGAAGACAGGTCATCTATGGTTCACACAGCCCACAAGCTTCACAGCAGGCACCCCTGCCTACTTCACTCTCCTGGGAGGTGAGTAGAATACTGCACAAATCGAATTGAGTTGAAGCTGCAAGCACAAAAATTGATTAAATAAGAAACAAAGAAGTGGGTAATAGTGCAGCGCTAAAACTCCAACAAATTTATACTTATAAATTATACTTATAAGCACTTATAGAACATCAACCAGATTGCAATGACATCTAGACTGTACGACCCAACATGTTTCTATTACAAAGTCGTCATTTCGCTGCGTCTGTGCCATTGCCTATATATATGTATTTTCTAAAGGATGTACCAACCTATGTATTAGTTAGTGTCAGTACACTTCCTGGAGACAAAAAATGGCGTCAGCGTGTGCCCGCCAAGCCTCGTTTTGATATATTCAATATTCCCATGTTGTGAGGCATGAATAATTAACCAAGCCTCGAACAGAGGGGCCGGAATATCTCTAAGGATACTTCCGGTTTGCGTGTACCAAGCCTCACTATGAGTGTAATTTCTCATTTAATGAGAGTTATCACATAGTAACCAAGCCTCCTTGTAAAGTATAGATCGCATGTGCGCAATGGGGCTGGTTAATATGTAGATTGTGTAGGTGGGGCTGCAATGAACTACCAGCGTTGGGAACCGAAGCCCGCATCAAATAGCAAGCAAGCCTCAATATGGGAATCAGATCGCACATGTTGTTAGGTGCTATTGTGCTCGATTCCACATCTCACTGGCAGTGGCACATAGATGTTGCATCCGAGAACCAACTATGTAAAGTTAGAGACATGTCATTGATTACAATAGGTACATGCTAACTGAATCCACATATACATTTACATGAAAGTTCATGATAGATAACCTATATATCCAGAAGTATAATAAATAATGAAAAATGAACAGGTGTAATAAAGAGGAGCATGAAAATAAAAATAAAAAACAAAAATAAAAAAAAATTAAAATAAAATAAAAAAATGAGTAAAAAATAAAAAATAAAATAAAGTAAAATATATATGAAATTAAATATAAAATGAAATAAAAAAAATGAAAATAAAAAAAACAAATAATAAAAAAATAAAAATAATAAGATTGGAAATAAATAAAATAGGATCTAAATAGTGTAAACTACCACAAGTGACATAACTCAGTACTAATATATCAAGCCTGGTTAATGAAAGAGTTGATGTCCCACTCTACATTTATTCCTGATGGAGAGTGGCATTGTAGCTCATATATCCAGTATGTCTTGAGTCTCGAGACCCCCCTAGTGGATGCTCCTCCCCTCCATGGAGCAATATATTTGTCAATAATGAGAAATTCTGTGCCGCTAGGATCCCTATTGTGGTACTGGTGGTAGTGTTTTGGCCCGGTATGGTCCGTGTCCCCTTTCTTAATTTTTGCAATATGTTTGTTTACTCTGGTTGAAAACTAATGTATAGTACGTCCAACATGTTGCTTCCCACATGGGCATGTAATAAGATACACTATGCATTTTGTGGCACAAGTGAAGAATTGAGCAAATGTATAGGCGCAAGGCCACGCTCTGAGTCCTGTGTATGACGTGGTGAGGGTGTATGTCCTGAATCTGCAGGTAGGGCAGCACTCCTATGGAGAAGCCATGTCCAGAAACTGTGAAAACATAAAAAGAAGGCGCCTCTGGGTGCAGATGTACAGGATTTTATTAAAGACGATTAAAAAGTAACAACTCACATTTTGCTAAAAACATGTGGGCACTTCTATTGGGGACAGTATCCCATTGCAGTGAACGCAGGTTCCACACCGCTGGGTCCGCACAGGTGAATCGATCCGGGGGGGAGCCGGGATCCTGACCGGCCATATCAGTGTCGGTTGTCCGTGTGGAGTCCGGAGCACGGGAGACAGCGTGGGAATGTGTCTACGTCACTGGTGTGCGACGCGTTTCTGAGCGTGCAGCCTGTGATGGAGAAGACAGGCGCGCTCTTTCTTCAGGCATATTATGGGAAAGTCCATTACTTCTATTTATTGGTCACGAACAACCATTATTAAAGTAGCCTACAGAAGTTATGCAGCTGACAGCAGTAGTGCCCTCAGTGGTGAACAGATTAGTTACAATAATGACAGAAATATATACATCGATTATAACATTTTCTGTAAGTTGAACAGCTAAAATTAATAGTTAAATATTAATAGAGGATTAAATGAATGGTACTAAAAATAATAGTAATACAATAAGATGATGGCAATATTGAAAAAAATGGAAATAGAAATAAATGTGCCCCAGTTAGGAACATAATCAGATATATATAAACATATAGAGAATGGTAATTAATGTACATAAATTCAATTACATTACAGGTCTTGGTATTCCAATGCATATGGATGGGAAAAGGGGAGCAGTAGTAGTAGTAATGATTATGTAGTTGAACATACTTACTGTCAGATAACCCACCACTCCCAAGGAAGAGCAGACATACATAAACCTAAGGGCAAAGCAAATAAAAAATTATGTGGAGGAGTGAGAAGGGGTGATATTATAATATAGTGGCTATTTCAATTCCTTCATTTAGGCTTCCAGGCGAGAGGACATCCAGGTTATAGATCCAAAAAGTCTCTCTAGAGCAGAGCTTACTAAAACTCTCTGCTTCAGGGAGAGACCTCGGGATCTGTTCAATGACCCAGACCTCCAGGCCCTCTGTGGAGTTTTTATGGCCTTCAGCAAAATGGCGAGGGACACTGTGTATATCTTTGCCTTCTTCCACTAATCTCCTATGTTAGCCGAAACGCTGTCACAATGGGCGAATTGTTCGGCCGACATAGATCAGGCCACATGGACAAGTGAGTGCATACACCACATAGTCTGATGAACAGTTAAAGAAGCCTTCCAACTGATATGTTTTGCCTTTGTAACAGAAGGACTTGCGTCCATGTTTCACAAATTGGCAGGTTTTACACAGTGCCTTTCGGTATAAGGTCTAGAGGATTGGGTTCAGAGCATAGTGGTCTAATTTTGCTAGGGGCAATCTTACTTTTGAGATTGGGTGCTCTCCTATATGTGACCCTGGGGCATTCAGGTAGAAGGGAACCCAAATGGGGGTCAGTACATAAAATGTCCCAGTGTTTGGAAAGTATGCTTTCCATCTTTTGTACTGTGAGTGAAATGTGGTGATGAATCTGAATGATAAGTCATCACTGCATCTCTTGGCCTTAGCTGTTTTTTTTTCCGCTCCGATACAGGTCACAAGCCTGGTCAACTAGGGATAGCGGATATTGTTTATCTAAAAAATTCTCTTTTAGTAGAGTGCTTTGTGTAGTATAGTCCATATCTAATGTACAGTTCTGTTGTAACCGACAAAACTGTCCTTTAGGGATGTTATTGATCCATTTTGGATAATGACAGCTGTTGAAGTGTAAGGATGAATTTCCCGCAGTGGGTTTCGTATAATTCTTAGCACAAATTCTACCTTCTACGTGTCTTAAATCCAGGTCCAGAAAGGCTAGATGGTTGGGATCCATTACAGAAGTGAATGTGAGTCCATATGGGTTGGTATTACAGTATTCAACAAACAGACTGATGTGCTCTTGGGGACCATCCCAGATGATGATAATGTTGTCTATATATCTACCATAGAAGATGAAACTACCTGCATGGGGATTGTTTTGCCATATATAGTTGTTTTCCCAATAGCCCATCGCTAAATTAGCATAAGATGGGGCAATATTTGCCCCATAATGGTGCCTTGTATCTGAAAATAAAAATCATCCTCAAAATTAAAGTAGTTGTCGGACAAACATAACTTTGTAGCATCAAGAATGAAAGAGGCTTGTCTGGGGTTGATATAGGGATCCTGGGAAAGGAAAAATTCCAAGACCCTAAGTCCAAAATCATGGGGAATGGAACTATACAAAGAATTCACCTCTAGGGACAACCACACATAGCCTGGTTCCCAAGTATATGGGGAAATTAGCTCCAGAAGATGTGTACCATCCCTAATGTAAGATTGTAATTGATGAACTAAAGGTTGAAGGAACACATCTATATATTGGCTAAGTCCTGACGTCACACTCTACATAGCAGCAACTACGGGTCTGCCAGGGGGGAACGTGGGAAGTTTATGGACTTTTGGTAGATGATAAAGATATGGTGTCTTGTAGAATTCCTTACACAAGAAGGCAGCTTATGATTTTGTAATGATCCCATCAGCAAGGCCTCTCTTAACTAGGTCATCTAGTTCAGAAGAGAAGGTTTTGATGTGGTCATTGTGAAGTAGAATATAAGTCGTGCTGTCAGATAGTAATCTACGGGGCTCCCTGTCTAACACCACCCCTTTGTCGGAAGGTTTAATGACAATATCCCTATTTGCCATGAGTGCATCTAGGGATCTACTTTCTGCCGGAGACAGGTTGTTATGATAGTGATGTGTGCATGTGGTGGAATGACAAAGCTGTAATAAATCAGCATATACGACTCTATAAAAAGATTCTAGATACGGTCCCTTGGCGTGGGCTGGATAAAAAATGGACTTGGGTCTCAAGCTGGAATGTATGATGGGTGGAGAGGTAATAAGGTGCTGTGTAAATAAATCTAGTGTCTCATTCTGAGTAGGAATGGATGTTAATACCTCCAAAGGATCAGTATTAAAATCAAAGTCAAAAATACTGGTGGGGGAGGTAGGGGAGGGATCTGCAATGGGTGTAGCAGCCCATACCTCTTTGGACTCCTTAATGACATAATATCTTTTCAACGTGAGGTTGTGAATATATCTATTTAGATCTTTAAATAACAAAAAAGAATTGGGTCTATTGGCCGGGGCAAAGTTCAACCCCTTACCGAGGAGTGATATATCTGCATCACTGAGTATATGTGTAGACAGATTAAATATCTTTATAGTTTTCGAAGTTTGGGAGTGTTTGATATTTGCCTTGGAGCGTCCTCCCCTACAGCCTCTCCTGCAAGTGAAGAATTGGGTCATGGTATACATTTTTCCCATTGTGCTAGATGAGAATTGTAAGGTCTTACATCTACCCTTAATATTGTGTCGACAGGCATTACATTTTTTACAGGGAAAATAGCCCACTAAGTTGTGGAAAAAAGATGTCTTAGTAGGAGGGTCTAGAACGTTTGATGCTATTTGGGTGCTCAGGGGGGTAGCCCCCTATAAGTAATTTTTGCCCTCTCAGGTAGTAAAGGACCTAAAACTCAGTCACCTTTCAAAATATCCCAGTGTTGAGGGCGTGTCCGGACCTGAAAGGAGCAGGACGTGTGTGTGTGGAGCTCCTGGCGGCCGTATCGTCACCCAAAGCCATCCTCTCATTTGGAGTGCCGGTGAGCAGCATCATCCATCCCTGCAGACCACCCTCCCTTCCCTCCAAGCCCTGGGACTCATATTTTTTATTTTTGACCACCCCTCCGGGACAGCCACATTGATCAGCTAGGCCCCTGCTCCCCAGCCACGATCGCCGCCATCCGGGCCGCATCCAGCCTGTAGGGACCAAACATCAAGCCATCCGCCAGGCCTGGGGCACCACTGGGCCATCCTGTGCAACCCCTGAGGTTTAATTAAACAAGCGGAGACACCTCAGCGCCGATCCGTCCGCGGATGCTCAGGAAAGTCCGCGGCTTTGGCCTACAAGAACCGCGGCGGCCATCTTGCTACACCCGGTGGGTGTATTTGTACCCTCCTTGGCCCCCCCAGCCTGCTATTCACCTCAAACAAGTAACATCTACCCTTCAAACAACCGACAGTGACTTAGAGAGGGTAGAAATACCCTGTTTTGTCCCCCAGCTGTCAAAATATCCCTACCACAGGCAGCCATCTTGCTACACCCAACAGCACTCTAAGCCTCACCTATACAATAACAATATAAAATGGAAATTAACTTCTAACGGCGGCCATCTTGGTACTCCCACTCATGTAACAGCAACTGCTAAACTGCAATGACACCCTAGGAAACACACCCTGCGAAGCCCGATCGATATAACACAGCAGTGAAGGAGAAAAGGACTTATATTAAAGAGACTTATACACAAGAGAGAATGTCCCCTAAGAGAAAGGAAGATCGGAACCCTAAAAAGCTGACAGCTTTTTTCCAATCTCCCCACCCAGTGAAAGGAAATAACCATGAGGGGAATTCACACCACATGAAGGCTCAATCTGCATCGTACACAGATCTCCCTGATGCAGAACCAGGAGATGAGGACATTCCACAGCTGCCAACATCACCCCTACAATCACCACCCCCAAGCCCCTCAACACAGAGCCCAGCCAAATCTAAAATGAAACTGGACACTTATAGCCAGATCCTACCAAGCGAAGAAGGGTACAATCACAACCCCCTCAATCTATAGCATCTTTCCCGACAACAGGGCAACCAGTTTTGGACTCTACACTAAAAGACATGCTCCTATCTTTACAAAGCTCGCTAACGACTAGCTTCACATCGGTCCTCACTAAATTCTCGACAGAGCTAAAACACGTTGACGATAGAGTCCACTACATTGAAAACAAAATGGAAGAATGCACTGTCACTGTAAACGATCTGGTTGACGCATATAATGAGCAGAGGGATGATACTATGTGGATCAGATCCAAATTAGCAGACCTTGAGGACCGCTCGAGGCGAAACAATTTAAAAATCCGGGGAATCCCAGAAACCATCCCTCCGGCTGAACTCCGCACATACGCCACTAAGCTATTTTCGATCATAGCACCTGAATTGTCACCAATTGAGCTCACAATTGACCACATCCACAGGATCCCCAAACCCCGCCACCTGGACGACTCCATACCTAGAGATGTCCTGATGAGGGTCCACTTCTTTCAAACCAAAGAGCAAATATTAAGCACATCAAGGTCTATGCCACACCTCCCAGAACCGTTCACGGGGCTACAACTCTACCCAGACCTTTCTCAACATACCCTACAGTTAAGAAGACAGCTCAAAACAGTGACTAAAGCACTGAACAACCACAAGGTGATCTACAAGTGGCGCCACCCCGGTAGTCACGAGGAACGGAACCCACCACACCATCTCAAATATTCAAGATGGCACGAAACTCCTCCACTCCTGGGGAATCATCCCAGAACTCCCACAAGACGATCGACCTAAAATGGATCACTCTCATTTCCCTCAAAACAATAAAAAGAACAAGGAGACAACTCACCGACACCTAAAAGAATCTCCTCACGTCCAGAAAACCACAACCCACCCCTTTACTCTCACTAGGTAAAATCCAGCTAGCAGAACACCCTCAAGACCCTACTAAGGGGTCCTCACCTCCTCAAAGCACGGTAGAACTTATAAACTCTACCACACCACCCAAGGCAAGGAGCACTGATGGCCCCACCGCGGTGAACATCTAGTGGAACACCAACAAGTCACGAAATCAGTGACAAAACTCGACAGAAGAATTGACATCCCATACAACTCTTTCCAGACCCATCTCAACATCGGGGCACTTGCCAAGACCCTCCACACCGTATCTGGAACTACACGAATTATAAACGAGAAACCAAACTTTCTTCACCT
>BLSH010488764.1:310337-313363 GCA_018402905.1 Glandirana rugosa | reverse complement strand
TCCTTCCTTTCTTCCTTCCTTCCTTCCTTTCTTCCTTCCTTCCTTCCTTTCTTTCTTTCTTCCTTCCTTCCTTCCTTCCTTTCTTCCTTTCTTCCTTCCTTTCTTCCTTCCTTCCTTCCTTTCTTCCTTCCTTCCTTTCTTCCTTCCTTCCTTTCTTCCATCCTTCCTTCCTTCCTTCCTTCCTTCCTTTCTTTCTTCCTTACTTCCTTTCTTCCTTTCTTCCTTCCTTCTTTTTTCCTTCTTCCTTCCTTCCTTTCTTTCTTCCTTCTTTCTTTCTTTCTTTCTTTCTTTCTTTCTTTCTTTCTTTCTTTCTTTCTTTCTTCCTTCCTTCCTTCCTTTCATTTCTCCTGTCCCTCTCTTCCTTTTTTTTGTCCCCCCCCCCCCCCTATGATCTCTATCATTTGTTAGCAGATAACTGCTCTGTGATCTCTGCCTGTCTCTGTCAAGTATCCAGAACAGAGCATTGTCTCTATCGATGCATCAAATCGTCTGTGTCGATGTTTGGATCGTTACGATGTCATCATAATATATCTGTCAATATTTTAGAACATAAATAATACTTTCTGTCTATCATTCCTCTCTACAGTATAATATCATCTTTACATAGCTTTTGTAGCAGAACATTCTCTATTCTTTATCATTCCGAAGTCTTTTCTCTCAGGGCCGGCTCTACCACTAGGCGGAGTAGGTGCCCGCCTAGGGCGCCACTACCACCAGGGGCGCCCATCCTCTGTTGATCCGTCACTGCTCTGCATCAATCACTCATGTCACTGGAGAGCCGCGGCTGACAGCACCCCAGGGTGGTAAAATGAGGCGGATCCAGGGGCACAGGTGCGGGCCTGTGGACCACGGCTAAAGAAATGGGTAGAGAGGCTCTGCAAAAAACTCTACCTCCGCCACCTCCATCGTATAAATTGACAGGGCAAAGGGGTTGGAGTCAGGGGCAGAGCCAAAGGGGGGGGGGGGCGGCAAAATGAGGTTTCGCCTAGGGTGTCAAAAATCCTTGCACCAGCCCTGTTTTCTCTCCTGTGCCCCCCAGCATTACACATGAGATCTTTATATCGGTGTCTGCTCAGTCTTATGGGAGTTCTGTGACATTGGAGAGAAGTGTAGAACATTCTGAGGATTCTGGAAGATCTTCACCCCAAGCTGTGCCCTCATCTCTGTGCCCTCACTGCCCTCATCTCTGTGCTCTCAGTGCCCTCATCTCTGTGCCCTCAGTGCCCTCATGCCCTATATGAGAGGAGAGCAATCTGATATCATAGGGGGCTTCCCAGTGTATGGCAATGCATCCTACTTATATTCCACATCTCTTCATCTATCTATCTATCCATCTATCCTTCTATCTATCTATCTATCTATCTATCTATCTATCTATCTATCTATCTATCTATCTATCTATCCATCTATCCTTCTATCTATCTATCTATCTATCTCTCTCTCTCTCTCTCTCTCTCTCTCTCTCTCTCTCTCTCTCTCTCTCTCTCTCTCTCTCTCTATCTATTATCTATCTATCTATCTATCTATCTATCTATCTATCTATCAGCTATGGGGCTCCTGGAAGGGCTGTCAGTTGGCAGGAGATATACGGAGATATTTAGCAGTTTAGTTACTGAAGGGCCTCCCGATCCCATCACTCAACCGATATTTATCGGCCGATCTCCGCAAAGGTGGAATGTTCGTGCAATTGGAGTTCACATGAAACCGCATCTTTCCTCTCCCACCCCAGCCTGGCCTTAGAAATTCTCCTCATCTCCCTGAGTGGTCCGGGATCACCCCCCCCCCCCCCCCAGGCCCAGAGATACAGGAGGCCACTTACTAAAGGAGTAGAGGCTCTTTACTCAGCAAAGTGAATGTTAGTAAATAAGATGAACCTTAGTATCACCCTATTAGATTGTAAGCTCTTAGGAGCAGGGCCCTCTTAACCCTCTTGTATTTTATTGCATTGTACCTGTATAATAATAATAATAATAATAATAATATAAATCCTGTATAATAATAATAATAATAATAATAATAATAATAATATAAATCCTGTATAATAATAATAATAATAATAATAATAATATAAATCCTGTATAATAATAATAATAATAATAATATAAATCCTGTATAATAATAATAATAATATAAATCCTGTATAATAATAATAATAATAATAATGTTCAATTTGGATGCACAATCATATGTTATTTTTATTATTATTATTATTATACAGGATTTTTATTATTATTATTTTTATTATTATTATTATTATTATACAGGATTTTTCTAGCACCAACAGTTTGCACAGCGCTTTTCAAACTTTAGGTGTTTGCAAAAACCCTGTTTTTTTTTGGCTTCCCTTGCACATGGTTGGTTGATTGGATGAATGATTGATTGATGAATGACAATGCAAAGCTCACCTTATTTACTAACATTCACTTTGCAACACCAGCAGCCTCTGCTCCTTAATGCTGCAAGAAATCTTTAAAATTCCAAAATCTGTAGATAATGGAAGCCCACACTCAGGTGACAATGCAATCAGCCATAGATGTCACCAGGCTGTACCTGAAAAGTACTGCTAACTTCCCTTATTCCCCTGGGGGGTGATGTACTAAAGGGACCACACACATTGCAATCTGATTGTCCCTTTAGATCTACCAACAAGTATGCAGTGCAGGGGCTGCCTGAGAGGATGCAGAGTGATTGGATAAATTATCTGGATCCTCACATTACATCGTTTTGGAAAAGCCAAAGTTGATGGAAGGAAGATGATGGAGTCATAAATAATAATAATCATCATTATAGGTAAGGAAAATACATAAAACATGATTTTTGCTAAGCAATAAATTGGGTATAACAATTGAACCCAGCCCCCCCCCCTTATTTATCAAGGGTCTCTATCATAATGATAATAACAATAATAATTATTATTATCATTATTATCATTTGTATTATTATTATCTTCATCATCATTATTTTTATTATCATCATTATTATTATCATTATTATCATTATTATTATTATTGTTATTATTATCATTT
>BLSH010488764.1:295337-307837 GCA_018402905.1 Glandirana rugosa | reverse complement strand
GAATATATTTATTTGTATTATTATTTTTTAAAATATTATAATATAATCTCTCTATATATAATTATATCGTACTTTACTTGTCTATAGAATGAGATTTGTCTATAGAAGGGTGATAGCTGACATTTATTTCCTAGCTCTCATTTTCTTTTCCTTCCTCTGTCACCCTCATCCTCTGTGCCATCTCCATCCTCTGTGCCATCTCCATCCTCTGTGCCATCTCCATCCTCTGTGCCATCTCCATCCTCTGTGCCATCTCCATCCTTTCCTATGAATCCAATGACCAGCAGATACACTGAGGGGGGTTGTAAAGCTGAGGAATAAGAGGCAGGCAGTGTAGTGTCTGGGAGATGAGAATAATTCCGTTTTATTTTAATTATTATTTTATATGATTCTGATTATTATTATTATTATATTTTATTATTTATATTCCTTTAAAATTCAAAATTTTTAGAAATTCAATAATTCAGAATCTGTCACCTTCATCCCCCATCCTCTGTGCCATCTCCATCCTCTGTGCCATCTCCATCCTCTGTGCCATCTCCATCCTTTCCTATGAGTCCAATGACCAGCAGATCGGTTTGTAAAGCTGAGGAATAAGAGGCAGTGCAGTGTCTGGGAAGATGGGAATGTGTCTGTTTTATATTATTATTTTATATGATGCTGATGATTGTTATTATTATATTGATTGATTATTATTATATTTTTTATTATTTATATTCCTAGAAAATTCTGAATTTTAGCCTCTTTTGGAAATGCATTTATTGGTTGGGTTCCAAGATCAGCCCTGGGGTCTCACGAACCTCAATTTCCCCAAATCACTAAAATTTCTTCTGTGATGAGGAATCTTTTACAATTCTGACTTTTCTCTACAACAAAGACTTGAAAAATGTTGCCATGGACTTGTAGGCATTAACATTTTCTTATAGTCACAGGAAGAAAAAAATATGTAATATATAAGAGCACATTGTAACAATTATGTATTTTTTTCCCTGATTCCATAGGTTTATTGTGTTTTAAATAGAGAGATAAATTACATAACAGGCAATTCACAAAGCTGACCATAGATGGGGGTTCAATAGATTTCAATGTCAAATGTACTTTTTATTTTTTTTAAGAGCACAAATACATGCTGTAGTATTATAATGCTACTTATATGTTACCCAGAGATTACCCCCCCCCCCCCCCCAGCCTACTTAATACAAAACATAGGAGACACCATCTATACAAGCAGGACCAATTCAAAAGTGAATTCTCTATTTTCTGCATATTTTATATTGCTGTTGGCAATCAAAGGGTTACCTAGCTGGGGCCTAGGACCATGCTCAGGTAACCCATTAATAGAATATAATATAAAAACATATGTATATAATTAAAAAAAAAAAAAAAATATATATATATATATAAATATACATAGGCTAATGCTTCACAGAATATATATATATATATATATATATATATATATATATATTATACATACATACATATATATATACTGTATATATATTTTATATATATCCTTTGTTAAGCTGGCCATAGATGGATAGAATTTCAAACATAAATTCTTAAGAAAAGTCGTAGGAAAATTTTCAGATTTCAGAATATATATATATATATATATTTTTTAATTCTGTGAAGTGTTAGTCTAGGAAATGAGGACCCTCAGCGCGGGTGGGGAGCGTACACATTTTCTCCATGCTTAAAGTGATTGCAACCATATTATTATTATTTTACAGGATTTATATACTATTATAATTCTATTATGCAAGTCTTATATATTATTATTATAATTGTTGTACAGGATTTATATTATTATTATAATACAGGATTTATTTTATTATTATACAATCTTTATATTATTATTATTATTATACAAGATTTATATTATTATAATTATACAGGATTTATATTATTATTATTTTTAGACAGGGTTTATATATTTTTATTATTCAGGATTTGCTTTTTAATATTATTATTATTATAATACAGGATTTATATTATTATTATTATTATAATACAGGATTTATATTATTATAATTATACAGGATTTATATTATTATTATTTTTAGACAGGGTTTATATATTATTATTATTCAGGATTTGTTTTTTATTATTATTATTATACAGGATTTATATTATTATTATTATTACACAGGATTTATAAAGCACCAACAGTTTGCACAGCACTTTACAACATGAGGGTAGGCAGTACAAATACATTACCATCCAATACAGGAGAAATCAGAGGTCCCTGCACCTTAGAGCTTGCAATCTAGAAGCATTTGCAACAACATAGTTAAGTACAGTCCATTTTTTTTTTTAATTGGAACTAACAGCTCATTTTGTAGGAAAAGCTTTTGGGGGTCTTTCCCTTCTTATAGGTCCAGGCAGGACTGATGCATGGAGGTTTGGCAAAATTGTAAGAAAAATCTGCAAAAAAGATAACAACCTCCAAAAAGAGGAATTATTATTATTAATTTATTATTATAATACAGGATTTATATATTATTATTATACAGAATGTATATATTTTTATTATTATTATATAGGATTTATAAAGCGCTAACAGTTTGCTCAGTGCTTTACAACATGGGGGCAGACAGCGATGCAATTTAAAACAGGAGAAATAAGAGGGCCCTGTGCCTTAGAGCTTACAATCTAGAAGCACTTGCAACAAAATCGTTGAGTACCGCACATGATTATTTAATCTATTTTTTTTTTAAATTGGAACTAACAGCTCATTTTGTAGGACGAGCTTTTGGGGGTCTTTCCCTTCTTCTAGGTCCAGGCGGTGCTGATGCTCAGAGGTTTAGCAAAAATCTAAGTAAAAACAACAAAAAAAGAATAACAGTCCCCGAAAATGGGAATTATTATTATTATAATGCAGGATTTATATATTATTTTTATCAGTATTATTATTATACCATAATAATAAAAGTGAGAGCGTAAACCAACTAATGAATATTTTTACTATTATTATCATCAATATTATTATAATGCAGGATTGATATATCATTTTTTTTTGTATTATTATTATTATAACAAAATAATAAACGTGAGAGGGTAAGCCAGATAATGAGTATTTTTATCATTATTATCATCAATATTATTATAATACAGGATTTATATAGCGGCAACAGTTTGCGCAGCATTTTACAATATAAAGGACGACAGTACAGTTGGGCCTTGCTCCTGAGAGCTTACAATCTATTAAGTAGAGTATTAGGCTATGGGACACACCCACGGCTCAAATTTTGACTGATTCCTGCTGAATCCAAGCCATCTTTGGACCTTACACCACATATGCCTTGACATGTGCTGCCAATGTATTTTTTTTAAAAATGTGTTGGGATGTGTATTATTTAAAAAAAAAAAATGAAGGCACTTAGCTCTTTCTACCCAACACACGCTGCAGCACGCATTGACTCGCTGCATCTTGCCGCAACATGCAATAAAATGTTGCCTGCCTAATTTTTTTACAATGCACACCAGTGCAACACATGTGTGAATGGTCAAAAAAAAAAACAACTATCATTAAAAAAAAAAAAACAACTGTCCTTAAAAAATAACTGTCATAAAATAAACAGTCGTTATAAAAATAACAGTCATTAAAAATAACTGTCATAAAATAAACAGTGGTTAAAAAAATAACAGTCATTAAATGTAACTGTCATCAAAAAATAACTGTCATAAAAAAATAACTGAGGAAAGGAGAGTCTTCAGACAGCTGCACTCCAAATGATAGTCTTTTTATTGTGCAAATATCATATGTACATGGGTACAGCCAGGGCACAACAGGAGCGGACCCCAGGAGCAGCAGCTAACGCGTTTCACATCCTAAATTGACGCTTACTCATAGCTGAAGGTAAAAATATTGCACTGCTGTTTAAATAGAGGCAAAAGTCCTTTTTTTTATTTTTACCTTCAGCTATGAGTAAGCGTCAATTTAGGACGTGAAACGCGTTAGCTGCTGCTCCTGGGGTCCGCTCCTGTTGTGCCCTGACTGTACCCATGTAAATATGATATTTGCGCAATAAAAAGACTATCATTTGGAGTGCGGCTGTCTGAAGACTCTCCTTTCCTCAATTAATGTTGTGGCAGAGCCTGCACCCAATCAAGGTGGATTGGAGGACAGTGGTCGGCCGGGGCTTTGAGTGGGTGTATTTGCTCCTTTATAAAAAAAAACTGTCATAAAAAATAACTGTCACTAAATATAACTATCATAAAAAATAACTGTCATAAAAATGGCTGTCATTAAAAATAACAGTCATGAAAAAATAACTGTCATTAAAAATAACTGTCTTAAAAAAAAATAACAGTCATAAAAAATAACTGTCATTAAAAATAACAGTCATAAAAAACAGCTGTCATAAAAAAAATATTATTAAATAAGCATGTTTAAAAAAAAAATACAGGAATGAGAATATGTAAGCATGCTGAAACAATTTAGGCCGGATCTGGTCAGTTTAATCAGCGACACTTGGGGACATCAATCAGTTTTGTTGGGCGGTGTATCAGGTGGCTTTCTTTGCAAGTAACAATAATAAATCCCAAAGTTCACCTTTATGTGAATGCTGATTGGAGGAAAGCAGGAAAAAAAAATCAAAACTAATCTTAGAAAGTATTATTTTACAGAAAGAGTAGTTGATGCGTGGAATAGACTTCCAGCAAAAGCGGTGAGCCAATCAATAGTAAGAGGGTTCAAACATGCTTTGGGACAAATTAGATCTATGCTCAGGCAAAAAAGGTAAATAAAAAAATATATATACAGTATCTGACAAAAGTAAGTACACCCCTCACATTTGTGTAAATATTTTAGTCTATCGTTTCATGTGACAACACTGAAGAAATGACACTTTGCTACAATGTAAAGTAGTGAGTGTACAGCTTGTATAACAGTGTAAATCTGCTGTCCCCTCAAAATAACTCAACACACAGCCATTAATGTCAACAAAAGTGAGTACACCCCTAAGTGAAAATCTCCATATTGGGCCCAAAGTGTCAATATTTTGTGTGGCCACCATTATTTTCCAGCACTGCCTTAACCCTCTTGGGCATGGAGGTCACCAGAGCTTCACAGGTTGGCACTGGAGTCCTCTTCCCCTCCTCCATGACGACATCACAGAGCTGGTGAATATTAGAGACCTTGCGCTCCTCCACCTTCCATTTGAGGAGCCCCACAGATGCTCAATAGGCTTTAGGTCTGGAGATGCTTGGTCAGTCCATCACCTTTACCCTCAGCTTCTTTAGCAAGGCAGTGGTCGTCTTGGAAGTGTTTGGGGTCGTTATGTTGGAATTCTGCCCTGTGGCCCAGTCTCTGAAGGGAGGGGATGCTCTGCTTCTCATGTTGGCATTCATGGTTCCCTCAATGAACTGTAGCTCCCCAGTGCCGGCAGCACTCATGCAGCCCCAGACCATGACACCCCCACCACCATGCATGACTGTAGGCAAGACACACTTGTCTTTGGACTCCTCACCTGGTTGCCGCCACACACGCTTGGCACCATCTGAACCAAATAAGTTTATCTTGGTCTCATCAGACCACAGGGCAAGGTTCCAGTAATCCATGTCCTTAGTCTGCTTGTCTTCAGCAAACTGTTTGCAGGCTTTCTTGGGCATCATCTTTAGAAGAGGCTTCCTTCTGGGATGACAGCCATGCAGACCAATTTGATGAAGTGTGCGGCGTGTGGTCTGAGCACTGACAGGCTGACCCCCCACCCCTTCATCCTCTGTAGCAATGCTAGCAGCACTCATACGTCTATTTCCCAAAGACAACCTCTGGATATGACGCTGAGCACTGCACTCAACTTCTTTGGTCGGCCATGGTGAGGCGCTGTTCTGAGTGGAACCTCTCCTGTTACACCGCTGTATGGTCTTGGCCACCGTGCTTCAGCTCAGTTTCAGGGTCTTGGCAATCTTCTTATAGCCTAGGCCATCTTTATGTAGAGCAACAATTCTTTATTTCAGATCCTCAGAGAGTTCTTTGCCATGAGGTGTCATGTTGAACTTCCAGTGACCAGTATGAGAGAGTGAGAGCGCTAACACCAAATTTAACACACCTGCTCCCCATTCACACCTGAGACCTTGTAACACTAACAAGTCACATGACACCGGGGAGGGGAAAATGGCTAATTGGGCCCAATTTGGACATTTTCACTTAGGGGTGTACTCACTTTCGTTGCCAGTGGTTTAGACATTAATGGATGTGTGTTGAGTTATTTTGAGGGGACAGCAAATTTACACTGTTATACAAGCTGTACACTCACTACTTTACATTGTAGCAAAGTGTCATTTCTTCAGTGTTGTCACATGAAAAGAATAAATGTGAGGGGTGTACTTACTTTTGTCAGATACTGTATATATATTTTTTTAATATTAACCAGCTCTTTTTATAAATAGGAGCACCCCTACATGAGTCACAAGAGATGATCTGCACTTGACAAGTCATCAGCGATTCCCATTTTATTGTCGCAGAGAAGCGCCCACCTTCTGCGCCTGCATATTTGATCGTCGCGTTTTGTGCACAACGCTAAATTTTGTATTTTTTTTTTTAAACTCCATTGCCCACGATTGGGGTTTCAAAGTGAGCACATGTTCCCTTTGGATAAATGAACAATGTCATTTTTTTTTTTTTAATGATTATATTAGAAATTATATTATATAAAAAACATTTATATTATTATAAAATTACATTTAATTACAATATATAAAATATTATAATAATTTAATTAGGGGTAGACGCCCAAGCAGTTTTGTTAGCTGATACCCCAGGATAATGATTATATTAGAAATTATATTATATATATAAAAAAATTATATTATTATACAATTAAATTTAATTATAATATATAAAATATTATAATATTTTAATTAGGGGTAGACGCCCAAGCAGTTTTGGTAGCTGATACCCCAGGATAATGATTATATTAGAAATTATATTATATAAAAAAATTTTATATTATTATAAAAATACATTTAATTATAATATATAAAATATTATAATATTTTAATTAGGGGTAGACGCCCAAGCAGTTTTGGTAGCTGATACCCCAGGATAATGATTATATTAGAAATGATATTATATATAAAAAAAACATTTATATTATTATAAAATTACATTTAATTATAATATATAAAATATTATAATATTTTAATTAGGGGTAGACGCCCAAGCAGTTTTGGTAGCTGATACCCCAGGATAATGATTATATTAGAAATTATATTATATATAAAAAAAATGTATATTATTATACAATTAAATTTAATTATAATATATAAAATATTATAATATTTTAATTAGGGGTAGACGCCCAAGCAGTTTTGGTAGCTGATACCCCAGGATAATGATTATATTAGAAATTATATTATATATAAAAAAAACATTTATATTATTATACAATTGAATGTAATTATAATATATAAAATATTATAATATTTTAATTAGAGGTAGACGCCCAAGCAGTTTTGGTAGCTGATACCCCAGGATAATGATTATATTAGAAATTATATTATATATAAAAAACATTTGTATTATTATAAAATTACATTTAATTATAATATATAAAATATTATAATATTTTAATTAGGGGTAGACGCCCAAGCAGTTTTGGTAGCTGATACCCCAGGATAATGATTATATTAGAAATTATATTATATAAAAAAAATTTATATTATTATAAAATTACATTTAATTATAATATATTAACTATTATAATATTTTAATTAGGGGTAGAAGCCCAAGCAGTTTTGGTAGCTGATACCCCAGGATAATGATTATATTAGAAATTATATTATATATAAAAAAATGTATATTATTATAAAATTACATTTAATTATAATATATAAAATATTATAATATTTTAATTAGGGGTAGAAGCCCAAGCAGTTTTGGTAGCTGATACCCCAGGTCAGTGAATCCACGTTGACTTCAAACTTTTAATGTCTTGGAGGAAAATCCCTTATTTAATGCCCTTTTTTTTTTTTTTCCTTTATTGGTCCTTTATATTGAACAAAGGTTCAAGCAGCGGCTGTAGGCATTACGAGTGCTGGGTTCAAGCTGAGCCCTGTAAAGGGTCAAAGGATTGTTGTGTCAGGTGGTTTATGGGCCAGTCTTGTGCGTTTTGAACATTTGCATAGTGAAAGGTGTTTGGTTTAGGATTTGAGGTTGGGATGGGGCCAAAGAAATTTTTTTGCACATAAAAAAAACATAAATAAATTAAAAAAAAAAAAAAAAAATCAAGTTGATAGCTGTCAATGACCACGGCTTTGTTAGCCTGAATTGTTAATATCTGATGGAAATGTTCAACACTATATAAATACCAGTCATAAATAACTAAAATTAATACAACTGAACTACACATTAGCTGGAAAATAAAGCAAGCGATGCTCTGAATTCTGCTGCAATTTTTTTTTTTTTTTTTTTTTTTTTGCATATATGCCAAAAAATAAAATAAAATTCAAATTTCCATCAAGTTTATAGCTTTCAATGACCATGTCCTTGTTGTCCTGAAATCTTATCTGATGTAAATGTTTCAGCATTATAGAAATACCAGAAATAAATAATTAAAATAAATACAATTGAACCACACATTATTTGCTAAATAAAGTAAGTGATGCACTTTTTTTTTTTTTTTTTTTTGCATGTGCCAAAAAAAAATCCAAATTTCCATTAAGTTGATAGCCTTCAATGACCATGGTTTTGTTGGCCTGAAATGCTGATATCTGATGTATTTATATAGAGCCATCAATGTACATCAGGTATCAGCATTTCAAGCCATTGAAGGCTATCAACTTGATGGAAACTTGAATTTTTTTTAAAATGTTATTTTATTTAATTTTTTGGCATATGTGCAAAAAAATTGAATTAATTCTGTGCATCGCTTGCTACAGTATATCCAACTAATGTGTGGTTCTGTTTTATTTATTTTAACTATTTAAACTGTTGGTGCTATATAAATCCTGTATAATAATAATAATAATAATAATAATATTTATTACTGGTATTTATATATTACCACACATTTACATCAGATATCAACAATTCAGGTCAACAAAGCCATGGTCACTGAAATCTATCAACTTGATGGAAACTTGGATTTTTTAAAAATGTCATTTAATTACATATTCTTTTTTTTTGGCATGTGTGTAAAAAAAAATATACAGCAGAATTCTGAGCATTACTTGCTATATTCAGCTAATTTGTGGTTCAATTATATTTATTTTAATTGTTTATTACTTGTATTTATATAGAGCCGTTAATGTACATCAGACATCAATATTACAGGCCAACAAAGTTATGGTCATTGAATGCTATCAAGTTGATGGAAACTTGGGTTTTTTAAAAATGTAATTTAATTTAATTTTATTATTTTTTTTTTGGCATATGTGCAAAAAATTGTACAGCGGAATTAATTCTGTGCATCACTTGCTACAGTATATCCAGCTAATAGATATCAACATTTCAGGTCAACAAAGCCATGGACACTGAAATCTATCAGCTTGATGGAAACTTGGATTTTTTAAAAATTTAATTTAATTTAATTTTTTTTTTGGCATATGTGTAAAAAAATGTACAGCAGAATTCTGAGCATTACTTGCTATATCCAGCTAATTTGTGGTTCAATTATATTTATTTTAATTATCTATTACTTGTATTTATATAGAGCCATTAATGTACATCAGATATCAATATTACAGTCCAACAAAGCCATGGTCATTGAAGGCTATCAACTTGATTGAAATTTATTATTATTTTTTTTGCATATGTGCAAACAATTGTACTGCAGAATTCTGAGCATTACTTGCTATGTCCAGCTAGTGTGTGGCTCAGGTGTATTTATTTTATTTTTTTACTACTTGAAATTATATAGAGCTATCAATGTATAAGTAATAAATAATTAAAATAAATACAACTGAACCACACGTTCGCTGGACATAGCAAGTAATGCTCAGAATTCTGCTGTACAATTGTTTACACATATGCCAAAAAAATAAAATAAAATTGAATTAAATTAAATTTTAAAAAATTCCAAGTTTACATAAAGTTGATAACATTTAGTGACCATGACTTTGTTGACCTGAAATGTTGATATAAAAAAAAAATTACATTTTCAATCAAGCTGATAGTATTCAATGACCATAGCTTTGTTGGCCTGTAATATTGATATCTGATGTACATTATCGGCTCTATATAAATACTAGTAATAAATAATTAAAATAAATATAATTGAACCACACATTAGCAAGTAATGCACAGAATTCTGCTGTACAATTTTTTACACATATGCCAAAAAAAAAAAAAAATTAAATTAAATTAAATTAAAAAAAAAAAAGTCCAAGTTTCCATCAAGTTGATATATTTCAGTGACCATGGCTTTGTTGACCTGAAATGTTGATATCTATTAGTTGGATATACTGTAGCAAGTGATGCACAGAATTAATTCCGCTGTACAATTTTTTTGCACATATGCCAAAAAAAAAAAAAAAAATAAACATTTTAAAAAAAAATCCAAGTTTCCATCAAGTTGATAGCCTTCAATGACCATAGCTTTGTTGGACTGTAATATTGATATCTAATGTAAATTTTTGCTATTATATAAATGCCAGTAATAAATAGGTAAAATAAATAAAACTGAACCACACATTCGCTGGATACACAGAATTAATTCCGCTGTACAATTTGTTTTTTTTGCCAAAAAATAAAATAAAATAACATTTTAAAAAATCCAAGTTTCCATCAAGTTGATAGATTTCAGTGACCATGACTTTGTTGGCCTGCAATGTTGATATCTGATCAGAGGCATAGCTTGAAGTTTGTGGGCCCCGGTGCAGTTGTCCTGGGGCCCCCCACTACTACCCGCCCCTTCCACTGTGTGCCAAGATACTTCCATTAGGTGCCAAGATACTTCCATTAGGTGCCAAGATAGTCCCATTAGGTGCCAAGATACTCCCATTAGGTGCCAAGATAGTTCCATTAGGTGCCAAGATACTCCATTAGGTGCCAAGATACTCCCATTAGGTGCCAAGATACTCCCATTAGGTGCCAAGATACTCCCATTAGGTGCCTAGATACTCCCATTAGGTGCCAAGATACTCCATTAGGTGCCAAGATACTCCCATTAGGTGCCAAGATACTCCCATTAGGTGACAAGATACTCCCATTAGGTGACAAGATACTCCCATTAGGTGCCAAGATACTCCCATTAGGTGCCAAGATAGTCCCATTAGGTGCCAAGATACTCCCATTAGGTGCCAAGATACTCCCATTAGGTGACAAGATACTCCCATTAGGTGCCAAGACACTCCCATTAGGTGACAAGATACTCCCATTAGGTGCCAAGATACTCCCATTAAGTGCCAAGATACTCCCATTAGGTGCCAAGATACTCCCATTAGGTGCCAAGATACTCCCATTAGGTGACAAGATACTCCCATTAGGTGCCAGGATACTCCCATTAAGTGCCAAGATACTCCCATTAGGTGCCAAGATACTCCCATTAGGTGACAAGATACTCCCATTAGGTGCCAAGATACTCCCATTAGGTGACAAGATACTCCCATTAAGTGCCAAGATACTCCCATTAGGTGCCAAGATACTCCCATTAGGTGCCAAGATACTTACATTAGGTGACAAGATACTCCCATTAGGTGCCAAGATACTCCCATTAGGTGCCAAGATAGTCCCATTACGTGCCAAGATACTCCCATTTGGTCACAAGATACTCCCATTAAGTGCCAAGATACTCCCATTAGGTGCCAAGATACTCCCATTAGGTGACAAGATACTCCCATTAAGTGCCAAGATACTCCCATTAAGTGCCAAGATACTCCCATTAGGTGCCAAGATACTCCCATTAGGTGCCAAGATAGTCCCATTACGTGCCAAGATACTCCCATTAGGTGCCAAGATACTCCCATTAGGTGCCTAGATACTCCCATTAGGTGACAAGATACTCCCATTTGGTGACAAGATACTCCCATTAAGTGCCAAGATACTCCCATTAGGTGACAAGATACTCCCATTAAGTGCCAAGATACTCCCATTAGGTGCCAAGATACTCCCATTAGGTGCCAAGATAGTCCCATTACGTGCCAAGATACTCCCATTAGGTGCCAAGATACTCCCATTACGTGCCGAAATACTCCCATTTGGTGACAAGATACCCCAAGGAGCTAAAGAGTTATTTCAGAGATGTATGTACATATTGAGTGGGTAATTCAAAATATTTTGTAGAAAACATCCTAGTAATGACCTCACCCACCATCCTAGTAATGACATGACCTCACCCCCCCCATCCTAGTAATGACATGACCTCACCCACCATCCTAGTAATGACATGACCTCACCCCCCATCCTAGTAATGACATGACCTCACCCCCCCCCATCCTAGTAATGACATGACCTCACCCACCATCCTAGTAATGACATGACCGGGGGGGGGGGGGGGGGGGGGGGGGGGGGGGGGGGGGCTCCAGTACAGTAATGATCCTACCACCCACTCCAG
>BLSH010488764.1:238235-284270 GCA_018402905.1 Glandirana rugosa | reverse complement strand
CCCTCCATCTATGTCTACTATCCCCCTCCATCCATGTCTACTATCCTCCCTCCATTCTTGTCTATTATCCCCCCTCCCTCCATGTCTTGTTATAGTTAGATTGTGAGGTCTGATGTATGATATGTTATAAGTCCATCCAACATAAGAACTCATCGTGGCATGAACACCGCTACAAATATATTACATTGACATCACATTGACCCTTTATTCTGCTGCATTGTCATTTATTTGCTTTTAATTGGACCCTTTCACCAAGAAGAAGGCTGTTTAGACAGGAAGCAGTTATTACACATTAACTTGTTTCTGTCTTTATTGTAATGGAAATTGGGGTAGACGACTGCTGGGTGTACGCATTAATCGCACCAACATGTCAAACCCAAGGGACACCAGAGATAAGGAAATGATCACCCTTCAAAAATAATGTATCGCAACTGAAAATTAGTTTAATAAATAAGCTTTCATTATCCGAAACCCAAACTGGAACCCCAAGGGCTGGTGCACACCGGAGGCCGCATCAGAACGCAGTCGCTGGTGTGTTGTAGGGTGACAGCAGTGCTGATGCACCGATCGCAGCGCACCTTGTACTCGTTTTTTTTTTTTTTAGACAAACTTTATTGTAAGCTATATAAATCCTGCATAATAATAAAAATAATAATAAATGAAAATATCACAAGGAGGGAGATTTACTAACCTCCACTCCAAATGGGGGGACAACCCCCTCGCACCGTCCCACACCATTTCCCTTTAAGTATGTGTATTATTATTAATAATATTTTGCTTGGCTTTAATTTTCACAAATTTTGAGAACATTGTTTCAAAATATAAACACGATATATATTCATATAAACATAAACGTAAATAATAATAACAATAGTAATATAATTATTATTATTAATAATAATAATTGTAATAATAATAGTAATAAGAATTGATGAATGACATTAATAGTAGTAATAATAATAATAATAATATTATTATTATCAGGATTTTTTTTCGCAGGGTCAGAATCGGATCGCATGGTGGTTCACATCATGCGATCCGATTCCTGTGCGAGTTTGCAGTGCGCAGTGCGATATGCAAACTGATTTGGGGGTGTCATTAACATTGTATTGACACTCCCCACAGTTCGCATTTAGCAGTATGAACTGCCGTCCAGAGGCATGCGATGCGGCCTTAGGCTGGGTTCACAGTGCTGCGGTGCGGGAACCCTGCAAATTCACTGCGGGTTCCCGCATCGCATGTCTCTGGACCGCAGTTTACACTGCTATATGCGAACTGTGGGGAGTGTCAATACAATGTTAATGGTGATAAAAAGGTATGAACTTTCATAGAGCCTTTTTTTGCGAAGGTATTTTCATCCAAAATTCTTCCCGTCTGTGGCCCGTCTATGGCCCGTCTATGGCCCGTCTATGACCCATCTATGGCCCGTCTATGGCCCGTCTATGACCCGTCTATGGCCCGTCTATGGCCCGTCTATGGCCCGTCTATGACCCGTCTATGGCCCGTCTATGGCCCGTCTATGATCCGTCTATGACCCGTCTATGGCCCATCTATAGCCCGTCTATGGCCCGTCTATGATCCGTCTATGGCCCGTCTATGGCCCATCTATAGCCCGTCTATGGCCTGTCTATGGCCCGTCTATGGCCAGCTTTATAATTGTACTATTAAGACATCACTTTTCTCAAGGTATCCTGTATGTGTATTAAAAATTCTTCCAGTCTATGGCTCGTCTATGGCACGTCTAAGGCCTGTTTATGGCCCTTCTATGACCCTTCTATGACCCTTCTTTGGCCCGTCTATGGCCCGTCTATGACCCGTCTATGGCCTGTCTATGGCCCCTCTATGGCCTGTCTATGACCCGTCTATGGCCCATCTATGGCCCGTCTAAGACCCATCCATGGCCCGTCTATGACCCGTCTATGGTCCGTCTATGACCCGTCTATGGCTTGTCTAAGACCCATTCATGGCCCGTCTATGACCCGTCTGTGGCTCGTCTATGGCACGTCTAAGGCCTGTTTATGGCCCTTCTATGACCCTTCTATGACCCTTCTTTGGCCCGTCTATGACCCGTCTATGGCCCGTCTATGACCCGTCTATGGCCTGTCTATGGCCCCTCTATGGCCTGTGTATGACCCGTCTATGGCCTGTCTATGACCCATCTATGGCCCGTCTAAGACCCATCCATGGCCCGTCTATGACCCGTCTATGGTTCGTCTATGACCCGTCTATGGCTCGTCTAAGACCCATTCATGGCCCGTCTATGACCCGTCTGTGGCTCGTCTATGGCCCATCTACGACCCGTCTATGGCCTCTCTATGACCTGTCTATGACCCGTCAATGGCCCTTCTATAGCCTATCTATGGCCCGTGTATGACCCGTCTATGGCCTGTCTATGGCTCGTCTATTGCCCGTCTATGACCTGTCTATGGCCTGTCTATGACCCATCTATGGCCCATCTAAGACCCAGCTATGGTCCTTCTATGGCCCATCTATGACCCGTCTATGGCCCGTCTATGCCCCATCTATGACCTGTCTATGACCCGTGGCCCGTCTATGACCCATCTATGGCCCGTCTATGGCCTGTCTATGACCTGTCTATGACCCGTCTATGGCCCGTCTATGACCAGTCTATGACCCGTCTATGGCCCGTCTATGACCCGTCTATGGCCTGTCTATGACCTGTCTACGGCCGTCTATGACCCGTCTATGGCCCGTCTATGACCTGTCTATGACCCGTCTATGGCCTGTCTATGACCAATCTATGGCCCGTCTATGGCCAGCTTTATAATTGTATTGTTAAAGACATCACTTTTCTCAAGGTATCCTGTATGGATATATATATATATACTGTATATATATTTAATTGTATTTGGTTTTCTCTAAACCTTTATTGTAAATTAATAAAAAAAACTATTGGTGTAAAAAAAAAAAAATGTTAACTGGGGTTCAGCTTTATTTTTTTTTGTTGCTTAAAAGAGGATACATTTCAAAATTATTATAATTTAATTTTAAGTTTTTATAGACGTTTAAGTAAACATAAACAAAGATAACAAAGAAAAAAAATTATAATTTTTTTGAAAATAAAGGTGGTTATCCGGGTGTATATGCTTAGCAAGCGCAACCTATAGTGTGAAAACCTCTCTGGGTGGTGATAGATTACCTATAAGGTAAATCTTGATATAAAATAGTCATGCTGCAGCGCCTTCCACTCACACGGGACAGTATATAGTATATATAATGAATGTAGTTTATGTAAATTCTGTCCATTATTTATATCTGTATCTTTATATTGTTTCAGTGTTGGCCGTGTGTACGGGGTAATGAATATTTCTGCAATTTCAGTGTTTATCTCATCTCTGTATTTTTATTAATGTTTATATCTCTTTCTATTTTTAGCGCTTTTGTTTATGCTATTTTTTTTTTTTTTTTTTTTAGAATCAAACTTTTTTTTTTTTTTTCGGGGATTGCTGGATTTAATTTGGTCTGCTTTGAAATTGAGATTCATCTATACTTGTTTTTAAGTATTATATACCTAATAAGGGAATCTACAGTGCCTTGAAAAAGTATTCATACCCCTTTGAAATTTCCCACATGTTGTCATGTTACAAACAAAAACTTAAAATGTATTTTATTGGGATTTTATGTGATAGACCGACACAAAGTGGCTCATAATTGTGAAGTGGAAGCAAAATGATAAATTATAAAATTAAATCTGTGAAAAGTGCAGGGGGCATTTGTATGGCGCCCCCCGGAGTCAATACTTTGTAGAACCGCCTTCCTCTGCAATTACAGCTGTAAGTCTTTTTGGGGAAGTCTCTACCAGCTTTGCACATTTTCCCTCATTCTTCTTTGCATGTTCAAAGCTTGGGATATTTTTTTATAACCTAACCCTGCTTTAAACTTCTCCACAACTTTATCCCTGACCTGTCTGGTGTGTTCCTTGGCCTTCATGATGCTGTTTGTTCTCTATGGTTCTCTAACAAACCTCTGAGGGCTTCACAGAACAGCTGTATTTATACTGAGATTAAATGACACACGGGGGACTCTATTTACTAATTAGGTGACTTCTGAAGGCAATTGGTTCCACTAGATTTTGGTTAGGGGTATCAGAGGGGGCTGAATACAAATGATCCTCACACTTTTCACATATTTATTTGTATCATTTTCCTTCCACTTCACAATTCTGTGCCACTTTGTGTCTGTCTATCACATAAAATCCCAATAAAACACATTTACATTTCTGGTTGTAACATGACAAAATACAGGAAATTTCAATGGGGAATGAATACTTTTTCAAGGTACTGTAGGCGGGGTTGCCATTGAGACCCCTGCGACCCCTGAAGCTACACCAGTGGGGATTAGGGTGTGCCCAGGCACATTTGGCATACCTTGTGCACCTGCCTATGACAGAGACCCAGTGATGACCTCGCTGACACTAAAGTCTGAAATGAAAAGGTAAATTAGGGTTGCGGCTAAGGGTTAGGGTTTTCCCTTAAGGTCAAAGGTCAGGAGTTAGGGATCGGGTCAGGGTGTCCCCCGGAAGGTTAGAGGGTGTGGCTTCAGAGGTCAAAGGTCAGGAGGTGTGGCTTCCCTCCATCCAAGTGTGCTAGCCAAGTTACCCTAATGTAGAACATGGCTCCCGCGCTTAGCGCACTTCACGCGCTGCGCACGCTCACACTTAACCCAAGCTAATTCAGGGGGTCAAGCTAAATTTGGAAAAAGTGTTGCAAGGGTTTTTTCATTTTTTTATACCTAGCAGATTGGAGGGAGGGGCTAGGGAAGACAAGCAATCACCGGAATATCCCTACATTTCTTCTCTTCCATCTCATCCACCAGCTGGCTATTAGCTCTTCCACTCCACTATTTATTCGTTGCAGCGCTGGCATCATTATCAGAAAGCCAAAGGACTTGGCTGGCAGCATTTATTAAACAATTCCTGGGCACATTGTGCTGCTAAGATAATCTAGCTAAGCCAGTTATTCGTAATTCTGCCTTGGGAGTTCATCTTGGACTCCCTTCTCATAATGACATCAATTGAATTAAAATCCTAAAATATTTTTATTAAGACCAGGCCTTTTTCTGGCAAGAAAAAAAAAAACAATATTTTTTTTGTTAGAAAATGACTTAGAACCCCCAAACATTATATTTATATATTTTTTTTTAGCAGAGAACCCAGAGAATAAAATGTCGGTGGCTGCAATTTTTTATGTCTCATGGTATTTGAGCAGCGTTTTTTTTTAAAAATACACTTTAATTAATTTTAATACAAAAAAAACACAACATATAAACCATTTTATTTAAAAAATAAATAAATATATATATATAACCCAATTTTTTAATTCAAAAAAGCATGACATATAACCCAATTGTTTAATGCAAAAACACAATATATTTATCTAATGCTTTAAAAAAAAAAAAAAAAGATTTTATGCTTTAAAAAAAAAATAGATCTTATGCTTTAAAAAATAAAAAAATTGTTTACTTCCGCTCTAGACCGGAAGTGAGGTCATGACGTCGCTCCAGTCATCCTAGATCATAGAGGAGATCTGGTCTCTGCTTACCTCTGTGACCAGCCGCGCCAACCGCCGGATCATTTCCCAGGCTCACCGGTAAGCCTAAGAAACACCGGTGAGCGGCAGCAGGGGGCAACTACCCCTCCCCCCAAAATAATGCCACAATCATTGGTGGTTGGTGGCATTTTTTAAATCACCACCTTAACTCCCCATCATTAGTGGTTAGCTGCCCTTTACCCCCCCTCCCAAAAAAATAAAATAAAACAATCCCATAGCATTGATGATAAGTGGCATTTAAACGCCCCAAAGCAGTCCCACAATTATTGGTGGTCAGAGGCATTTATACTCCTCCCCCCCACACCCTGCAATCCCACAATCATTGGTGGTCAGTGGCATTTATACACCCCCAACCCAGCAATCCCACAATTATTGTTAGTCAGTGGCATTTTTAAAACCCCCACCTTCACCCTCCATCATTGGTAGTCAGTGGCATTTTAACCTCTCCCCTCCAAAACAACCCCACAATCTTTTGTGGTCGGTGGCATTTTTAACTCCCCCCTTCACCCTCCATTATTGGTGGTCAGCTGCATTTTAACTCCCCCCCAAAAAAGAATCCCTCAACGTTGGTAGTCAGTGGCATTTTAGCCCCTCCCCAAAACAGAACCCCACAATTATTGGTGGTCAGTGGCATTTAACCCCCCCAAAAAAATAACAATCCCACAATCATTGGTGGTCAGTGGCATTTTTAAAACCCCCACCTTCACTCCCATCGTTGGTGGTCAGCTGCACCTCCACCCCCCCCCCCCAAAAACATTCCCACAATATTGGTGGCAAGTGGCATTTTGACCACTCCCCCAAAACAAAATCACACAATCATTGGTGGTCAGTGAGATTTTAACCCCCCCCTCAAAAAAATTGTCAGTCAGAGGCATGTATACTCCCCCTGCCCCCCAACCCAACAATCCCACAACATTAATAGTCAGTGGCATTTGACCCTATCCCAAGGTTGGGGTAACTTTAACTTCCCTTCTCAACCCCTTCCTCGCCTCTCCTCCTACCCTTTCATTATTCCTGAGCCTCTTGCCCATCGCTCCTTCCCCTCTCTGTGTTCTTGCGTGAAATTCCTATATTGTGTTTCATGTTCATATCCCCTGCCTGGGTATTTGTCATCTGTTTTTCCTGTCAATAAAAAAACATTGTACCAGAATAGCCGACATTCTTGCACCATTTTAAAATGGCGCTCAAAACTCAAGTAGTTAAGGAGACCCTACCACCAGACTGTTCATTTCAACAATAGTATTCCCATAAGGTCATATGTGCATTTAACATCTTCTATGTGTTTTATTTAGATGTAAAAGCCTCCTTTCTGTAGACATCCAAAAGTCCAAAGACTGCGGCTGAGTGCCGCCATCTTGGATGTGATGACAGCAGCCCCGGCATTTCTCTTAATTTCTCCTTGGCAGAAAGAAGAAGGCAGGGCAGAGGAGCCGGGCTTCACAGACAACATCTACTGCATATACTGTAAAGGAGATGTCTTTGACCACCTGGAGGTAGAATAAACCTGAGTAGGTCAGGGCTGAGACTGGGCCAAGGTCACCTAGAGCCCAAGGCGAACATGCCAAACTGTGTCCCCCGCCAAGATGTATGAGCATTATGTGTCAGCAAAACCCACCCCCCCCAAAAAATTGGGCACTAATCTGCATAATTACCCCCTAAGCATAAGTTCCCCCTCCTCCCAGTACAAATCCTTGCTCCCTCCATCCCCCAAAGTCCCCATCCCCCCCAAAAAAATCACCCCTCCTAGCACAAATCCTCCACCCCACAAATTTCCCCTTCCGAGTACACATTCTCTCCCCCCACTCCTAATCCTCTTCTTAGCATAAATACCCCCCATCCCTCCTCCTAGCCCAAACAACACCCAATCATCCCTACTAGCACAAAATTCCCCTCCCAAGATAAGTCTCCTCCTAGCACAAATCCCCTCCCCTCTCTGCCATATTATCTCTTCTAACACAAATCCCCCCCTCATAGCACAAATCCTCTTCTCCCACCCCCCTTGCAGAACAAATCTTGTTGAATTACCACTCCTAAAACCCCCCCTTTTTAAATTTCCCCTCCTAGAACAATTCTTTTTCCCTGCTCCCTCACAATTCCACCCTCCTAACACAAAACCCCTCTCCCCTCAATCTCCTTGCGGTGCCCCCCTCTACCGTACATGATAACACAGTGCCCAGGGCAACCACCCCTGCTGCCCACTCCTTGTCCTGGCCCTGGGGCTGTTATACGTTCATAGAGCTGGAACATCTGGAACAAGACATGGTGGGTAGTGTAGCCTCCTGGGATTGGCTTTATGTGGATGTGGAACGTCTTCCTCCTCTCAAGAATGGTCAGATATCCTGGAAAGCTAATGGTCAGGAGCTTGTATGTTGTTCGCTGTATATTCTGTCCTTGTAGTAGATATTATATTGGGAAAGCTTTATGGGTGCCATAGGTCTATGTGCAATCCATACAGTTGTAGGGGCCCCAAGATGAAATGATCATGTATAAGAACCAGGAGAGGGCTGGGGAGTGGGCCTTAGAATAGGTTTACTGCTCTGTAACCATTCTCTGTACCTCTGCTATGCTGTGCCCGGGGCAGCTGTCCCTCTTATCCACCCCTTGTTGCAGCCCTAGGGGTGGGGCATTTGTCCCCTGGAGCAGTACCAATAATAACCCTAATTAGAGGTGCTTTACCATTCTGAGTGGAAACTGCCGTATTCAACACATGGTGGGCATCATATAGCTACCTGTTCCTCATGAAGACCTTAAATCACTTCACCTGGTCAAGGAGGGTCTCCAGCATCCCCCGCACAAAAAAAAAGGCATGGGGCTCCCTCAAATTCATACCAGGCCCATGGAGGTCCTTTCTAAATTGTATTCCATACCTTTTCTGTATAAATAAAGAAAAAAAAAGCGTAAGGATCCCTATGATGCCATTGACTATGTATTTCCATGTCAATATATGGTCAATGACATCACCTGGGAGACCCCACCCCTTTGTTTATATTGGCTGTCATCCACTGTACCTGACATTCAGTGGGAGTGAAGAGGCTGTGTGCTCATTACTCATTTACATGGGGGGGCAGTATTTGGGGGCCCCCTTATTATTAAAGAGGCCTTCAGATTCTGATAAGCCTTGAGCCCACAGCCGCCCACAAACACCAGGCCAGGGTTGTGGGGAAGAGGTCCTTGTCCACATTTCCGCTCTTACATGGGGATGAGATGCTTTGCCTGGGTTGTCCCCCCTGGCAAAGTTACCCTCCATGTTGAGGGCATGTGGCCTAGTATTGTTCAAAATTGGGGTGTCGCATGCTCTTCCCCACTGCCCTTCCTGGCATGCCAACCTGCAAGCTTGGATAAGGTCTGATATTTTTTGGGAGGATCTCATGCTTATTTTTTTTCTTGAATTTCACTTGGGGTTCCCATCAAAATCCATACCACTCCCAAAGGTTCTGGCAGAGATTTTGGGGGACCTCACACCATTTTTTTTGTTTCTTTTTTGCACTCTTTAAAACTTATGAGACTTGCAGGGCCTGGTATGAATTATTGGGGAACTCCAACACCATTTTTTTCCTATCACTGGTTACCTTTTCGTCTTTACAGGCTTGGCTTTTTAAAAAAAAACAAAAACTTTATTATCTAGTATAAGAGATTTTTATTAAAATAAAAAAAGTAGTGTTAACTGGTCTGACAAAGCAAAAGAAATCTCACTTTAGTCGCTCTCCACTTCGTTTTAATGTTTGGTTTGCTTGATCCCCGGCAATATTTCTGGAGGATATCAGCCCGGGATTGAGAAATATTATAAAATTATTTTATTATTATTATTTTTTTTTTAAGGGTTAGGGGTTAAGGTTAGGGGTTAATTAGTTATATATTATTACATAGTATTCCTTTTTTTTTTTTAATTTATCGTTTATTCATGATTTTTATTTATTTGTGTATTTATTTTACATTTATTTATTATTTATATATTATTATTTTTATTTATTTGAGTATTTATTTTAAATTAATGTATTCCTTTATTTTTTATATTATTATTATTATTATTATTATTAGCAGTAGTAATATTAACACACTAACCCTAACAAAAAAATAAATAAATAACCCTAACCCCTAATCCTAACCCAAACTTAACTCAGGGGTGTCCCCCCTGTCAAAGGTACCCCATGTTGAGGACATGTGGCCTAGTATGGTTCAGAATGGGGGGTGTCACATGTTCTTCACGACTGCCCTTCCTGCATGCTTAGATAAGGTCTGGTATGTATTTCTTGGTAGGATCTGGTGCTTTTTATTTCTTGATTTTAACCGGGGGTTCCTCATTAGAATCCATACCAGACCCAAAGGTTTTGGGGGACCTCACGCCATTTTTTTAAATGTATTTTTTGCACTGGATCCCCATTAATACTCATATGAGACATGCAGGGCCTGGTATGAATTTTTGGGGAACTCCTACGCCATTTTTTTTTTCTATCACCAGTTCCTTTTTCTTCTTTACAGGCTGGGCTTTTTATTAAAAAAAACTTTAATATCTAGTAAACTGATTTTGAAGGTGAAAGAGGAGAGCACAAAAGCTGACCTGAAATTGAACATTAAGAAAACTAAGATCATGGCAACCGGTCCCATCACTACTTGGCAAATAGAAGGAGAAGATATGGAAACAGTGACAGATCTTATTTTCCTAGGCTCCAAGATCAGGGCAGATGGTGACTGTAGCCATGAAATTAAGAGATGCTTGCTTCTTGGAAGGAAAGCAATGGCAAACCTAGACAACATTATAAAAAGCAGAGACATCACCCAACCGACAAAGTGCCGTATAGTCAAAGCTTTGGTATTCCCAGTAGTAACCTACAGCTGTGAAAGTTGGACCATACGGAAGATTGAAAGTCGAAGAATTAATGCTTCTGAACTATGGTGTTGGAGAAGACTCTTGAAAGTCCCTTGGACGGCAAGGAGATCAAACCAGTCAATCTTGAAGGAAATGAACCCTGAATATTTACTGCAAGGACAGATCCTGAGGCTGAAACCTTGGTGACCTAATGGGAAGAGAAGACTCATTGGAAAAGACTATGGTATTCCCAGTAGTAACCTATGGTTGTGAAAGTTGGACCATACGAAAGGTTCAACGCCAAAGAATTGATGCTTTGAACTATCTTGTTGGAGAAAACGCTTGAAAGTACCTTGGACGGCAAGAAGATCAAACCAGTCAATCTTGAAGGAAATCAACCCTGAATATTCACTGGAAGGACAGATCCTGAGGCTGAAACTTTGGCGACCTAATGAGAAGAGAAGACTCATTGGAAAAGACCATGGTATTCCCAGTAGTAACCTATGGTTGTGAAAGTTGGACTATACGAAAGGCTGAAATCCAAAGAATTGATGCTTTGAACTATCGTGTTGGTGAAGACTCTTGAAAGCACCTTGGACGGCAAGAAGATCAAACCAGTCAATCTTGAAGGAAATCAACCCTGAATATTCACTGGAAGGACAGATCCTGAGGCTGAAACTTTGGTGACCTAATGAGAAGAGAAGACTCATTGGAAAAGACTATGGTATTCCCAGAATTAACCTATGGTTGTGAAAGTTGGACCATACGAAAGGTTCAACGCCAAAGAATTGATGCTTTGAACTATCGTGTTGGAGAAGACTCTTGAAAGTACCTTGGATGGCAAGAAGATCAAACCAGTCAATCTTAAAGGAAATCAACCCTGAATATTCACTGGAAGGACAGATCCTGAGGCTGAAGCTTTGGCGACCTAATGAGAAGAGAAGACGCATTGGAAAAGACTATGGTATTCCCAGTAGTAACCCATGGTTGTGAAAGTTGGACCATACGAAAGGTTGAACGCCAAAGAATTGATGCTTTGAACTATCGTGTTGGAGAAGACTCTTGAAAGCACCTTGGATGACAAGAAGATCAAACCAGTTAATCTTGAAGGAAATCAACCCTGAATATTAACTGGAAGGACAGATCCTGAGGCTGAAACTTTGGCGACCTAATGAGAAGAGAAGACTCATTGGAAAAGACTATGGTATTCCCAGTAGTAACCTATGGTTGTGAAAGTTGGACCATACGAAAGGCTGAACGCCAAAGAATTGATGCTTTGAACTATCGCGTTGGTGAAGACTCTTGAAAGCACCTTGGACGGCAAGAAGATCAAACCAGTCAATCTTGAAGGAAATCAACACTGAATATTCACTGGAAGAACAGATCCTGAGGCTGAAACTTTGGCGACCTAATGAGAAGAGAAGACTCATTGAAAAAGACTATGGTATTCCCAGTAGTAACCTATGGTTGTGAAAGTTGGACCATACGAAAGGCTGAACGCCAAAGAATTGATGCTTTGAACTATCGCGTTGGTGAAGACTCTTGAAAGCACCTTGGACGGCAAGAAGATCAAACCAGTCAATCTTGAAGGAAATCAACCCTGAATATTCACTGGAAGGACAGATCCTGAAGCTGAAACTCAAATACTTTGGTGACCTAATGCGAAGAGAGGACTCTAGGAAAAGACCCTGATGTTGGGAAACATGGAAGGAAATTGGAGAAAAGGACGACAGAAAACAAGATGGATAGATAGCATCATCCAAGCAACGAATATGGATTTAAGCAAGCTCTGGGAGGCAATGGAGGACAGAAAAGCCTGGCGCGCTATGGTCCATGAGGTCACAAAGAGTCGGACACGACTAAACCACTGAACACAAAGAAAAAAGAGATTTGCATTTAAAAAACATTTGTGTTCACTGGTCTGACAAAGAAAAACAAATCTCCACTTCGTTTTAATGTTTGGCTTGCTTGATCCCCGGCAATATTTCTGGAGGATATCACTGGAGGCCAAGATTTACATCTCTTACTATCTCACGAGATAACGAGTAAATATTTAGATCACAAACAACAACTATAGAGCAGTATTTATCCGTCCCGGAGTGGATTTTATCACGTCTAACCATAAGCTTATTTAAGCCCTTATGTGTGTCAGCTTTAAGTAGCCGCGGTGTCAATCACCGGAACGGATCCTGAAAACACAGCGCTGTGCCGGGTTGCCCTGAGGGTCTTCACCTTTACTTTGTAACATATGGGCACCATTTTTACACCATTCACAGGAATGAAACTGAAAATAAACAAATTTACTAAAATGTAAACAGAGGAAAAGTCAGAAGTTTGCTTTTTGACTGTTAAAAACTTAATGAACTTATTCAGGAGGGACATTATAAAATTCAAAAAAAATATGTTAAATTAAATGAATTTTAAAAATTAAAATGAAAAATGAAAATTAAAAATGAAAAAAAAATGTTTTTTAGGGAAGACATCAACACGAAATGAATGACGTTCAATTTGCTAAAGCACTGTGTATTTTTATTCATTTTTAATACTTCTCCTGAAGCCACTTTGCAGCCTTTATATGTATTATTATTTTTAAATAATGCAATTGTATACAACAGTTGCATTATTAAATCCACTCTGATTGGCTGCAAGGCTTTTTTTTCTGCTCGAACGCGGAGGAACGCAGTTCCGGCACCTCCAGCACTGAATGGATGTATTGGCAAGGGGTGCTGGGGTGTGCTGGAGGGTCTATTGATGCCAACTGCTGGGGGACCTAATGTGGCTGGGAGGGTGTAGTGTTGCTGGTGGGGGGGGGTATAGTTTTAAGTGGGGGACCTATTGTTGCTGGTGGAAGATCTATTGTTGCTGGGGAAGGGTGGTGTTCTGTTGCTGGTCGGGGGGTCAATTGTTGCTGGAAGGGATTTATTATTAAGGGGGAGGTCTATTGATGCTGGCTGCTGGAGAGATTTGTTTTTGCTGCTGGTGGTCTGTTGTTGTGGGGAGATCTATTGTTGCTTGTCAGGTCTATTGTTGTGGGGGATCTATTGATGCTGGTCAGGTCTGTTGTTGTGGGGGAGCTATTGTTGCTGGGGGTGTACATTGATCTGGGGGGATCTATTGTTGCTTGGGGTGTCTGTTGTGCTGGTGGGGGTCTATTGTTGCTGGGAGGGATCTACTGTTGAAGGAGAGGTCTATTGATGCTGGCTGCTGGGAGTACTGTTGTTGCTGCTGGGTGTCTATTGTTATGGGGGATCTGTTTGTTGGGGGAGTACATTGTTGTGGGGGTATCTATTGTTACAGGGGTGTCTATTGTTGTTGGGGGAATTATCGTTGCTGGGGGTGTCTGTTGTTGCTGGAGGAGGATCTATTGTTGCTGGAGGAAGTCTATGGTTGCTGGGTGGATCTACTGTTGAAGGAGAGGTCTATTGATTCTGGCTGCTGGGAGATCTGTTTTTGCTGCTGGAGGTCTTTAGTTATGGGGAGTCTATCATTGCTGGGCAGGTCTATTGTTATGGGGGATCTATTGTTGCTGGACTGGTCTATTGTTGTGGGGGTCTATTATTGCTGGGGGTTTACATTAATGTGTGGGGGTGTCTGTTGTTACTGGGAGTGTCTGTTGCTGCTGGAGGAGGATCTATTGTTGCTAGGAGGGATCTACTGTTGAAGGAGAGGTCTATTAATGCTGGCTGCTGGGAGATCTATTGTTGCTGCTGGATGCCTATTGTTATGGGGGATCTATTGTTGCTGGGGGTGTCTAGCGTTCTGGGGGGATCTATTGTTGCTGGCTGCAGGGGATCTACTTTACTGCATTTTTGTTATCATTAACAAATTTCATACAAATTATTTAGCACCACAAAATGATAGTTGGTTCAGTACTTTCTAAAAGGAGGGGTACTTGGAGGAGGGTAGGGGGTGGAGAAAAGGAGCAGTGCTCAGAGGTGGGTAGTGGGTGGAACCAAGGAACGGTGCTCAGAGTTGGGTAGGGGTTGGAGACAAGGAGCAGTGCTCGGAGGTGGGTAGTGGGTGGAATCAAGGAATGGTGCTCGGAGGTGGGTAGGGGGTAGAGATAAGGAGCAGTGCTCAGAGGTGGGTAGTGGGTGGAACCAAGAAACGGTGCTTGGAGGTGGGTAGGGGGTAGAACCAAGGGTCAGCACTTGGGGGTGGGTAGGGGCGGAGACAAGAGGTGACTCAGAAAAGGAGAGTTTCTGCACCTATTCTCGAGAAAAAAAGCCCCAGGTTCCTCATTAGGGATATGCTTGCTTCTGCCTGCAGCTGACTGATGACATAATCTCAGCCTAGGAGACAGAGGAAATGCTTCCTTCTGCCTGCAGCAGACTGGTGACATCATCTCAGCCTAGGAGACTGAGGAAATGCTTCCTCCTGCCTGCAGCAGACTAGGGACATCCTCTCAGCCTAGGAGACTGAGAGCATGCTTCCTCCTGCCTGCAGCAGACTGAAGACATCATCTCAGCCTAGGAGACTGTGTACATGCTTCCTCCTTCCTGCAGCAGGCTGATTATATCATCTCAGCCTAAGAGACTGAGGACATGGTTCCTCCTGCCTAAAGCAGACTGATTACATATTTTCAGCCTGGGAGACTGAGGAAATGCTTCCTCCTGCCTGCAGCAGACTGATGGTATCATCTTAACAAAGTCACTTTAAAATGTTTTGGTTTTTTTTTAAATTATAGTTTTGCTGTATATTGTGGCAAGTCAGGACTTCATTTATGCAGACTTGTAAAATGAATGACAGGTCCACTTTGACATGTAATTTGTATACAGAAACCATTGCGTGCTCAATGGATTTTCTAGTATTTGTTTTGTTCGGAATCCAAATTAAAATTTTTCCTTTATTCAGAGATTTGGATGTATCCAAATTTCTGAATGACACAGGTAACACATTTAAAGGAATCTGAAATAACAAAAATGTAATTTTTGACAAAATTCAAATTGGAATCAAATTCAAGTAATTTTCTAATTCAATATGAATTTGAATCATTTTATAATTCGATTCAAATTTGAATTTTCAAATAGAATTAAAGCAATAGAATAGAAAAAAATATATTAGGATAGAAAAAAAGGAATAGAATAGAAAAGAATATATTAGAATAGAAAATAAAGGCATAAAATAGAAAATAATATATTAGAATAGAAAATAAAGGAATAGAATAGAAAAACATATATTAGAATCGGAAATAAAGGAATAGAATAGAAAAGAATATATTAGAATAGAAAATAAAGGAATAGAATAGAAAATAATATATTAGAATAGAAAATAAAGGAATAAAACTGAAAAAAACAGAATAGAAATAAAGGAATAGAATAGAAAAAAAAAGTATAGAATAGAATAGAAAATAGAGTAAAACAGAACAATAGAAAGAATATAACCATTTTCGAACAGTATGAATTTGGATTTGAATGGAATAAATTTGAATTAGAATAGAATAGAAAATTAAATAAAAGAATACAATAGAATGGGATAGACAAAACAATACAATAGAATAACATAGAAAGAATATAACCATTTCCCAAATAATATAAAATAAATTTAAATTTGAATATAATTGAAAATAATACATTAGAATAGAAAATAAAGGAATAGAATATAATGCAATAGAATATAACCATCTTCCAAAATTCAAATTTGAATAGAATATGTTTGAATTTGAATAGAATAGAAGAGAATAGACTAGAAAAAACAATAGAATAGAAAAAAAAACAATAGAATAGAAAAAAATATAAAGAATATACCCATCTTCCGAAATTCAAATTTCAAATAGAAAAGGACAAAATAGAAGAGAAAATAAGAGAATAGAAAAGAATAGAAAATAAAATAACAGAATAGAAAAGAATAGAATAGAAAAAGCAATAGAATAGAAAAAAAAACAATAGAATAGAAAAAAATATAAAGAATATACCCATCTTCCAAAATCCAAATTTCAAGTAGAAAAGAATAGAATAGAACAGAAAATAAGAGAACAGAAAAGAATAGAAAATAAAATAATAGAATAGAAAAGAATAGTATAGAAAAGACAATATAATAGAATAGAAAAAAACCCAATAGAATAGAATAACGTAGAAAGAATATACCCATCTTCCAAAATTCGAATTTCAAATAGAAAAGAATAGAATAGAACAAAAATAAGAGAATAGAAAAGAATAGAAAATAAAATAACAGAATAGAAAAGAATAGAATAGAAAAAAAACAATATAATAGAAAAAAATATAAAGAATATACCCATCTTCCAAAATTTGAATTTCAAATAGAGAAGAATAGAATAGAACAGAAAATAAGGCCATAGAAAAGAAAATAATAGAAAATAAAATAATATAATAGAAAATAATAGATTAGAATAGAAAATAAAAGAATAAAATATAATAGAATATAATGCAATAGAATATAACCATTTTCCAAAATTCTAATTTGAATAGAATACATTTGAATTTGAATAGAATAGAAAATAATAGAATAGAAAAAGCAATAGATTAGAAAAAAACAATAGAATAGAAAAGAAAATATAAAGACTATATCCATCTTCCGATATTCCAATTTCGAATAGTAAAGAATAGAATAGAAGAGATAATAAGAGGATAGAAAAGAATAGAATGGAAAAAAAACAATAGAATAGAAAAAAATATAAAGAATATACCCATCTTCCAAAATTCGAATGTCGAATAGAAAAGAATAGAATAGAACAGAAAATAAGACCATAGAAAAGAAAATAATAGAAAATAAAATAAAATAATAGAATAGAAAAAAGCAATAGAATAGAAAAAAATATAAATAATATACACATCTTCTGAAATTCGAATTTCGAGTAGAAAAGAATGGAATAGAACAGAAAATAAGAGAATAGAAAAGAATAGAAAATACAATAATAGAATAGAAAAGACAATATAATAGAAGAGAATAGAAAAAAACCCCAATAGAATAGAATAAAGTAGAAAGAATATATCATCTTCCAAAATTTGAATTTCAAATAGAAAAGAATAGAATAGAACAGAAAATAAGAGCATAGAAAAGAACAGAAAATAAAATAATAGAATAGAAAAGAATAGAATAGAAAAGACAATATAATAGAAGAGAATAGAAAAAAACCCCCAATAGAATATAATAAAGTAGAAAGAATATACCCATCTTCCAAAATTTGAATTTCAAATAGAAAAGAATAGAATAGAACAGAAAACAAGAGCATAGAAAAGAATAGAAAATAAAATAAAATAATAGAGTAAAAAAGAATAGAATAGAAAAGACAATAGAATACAATAGAAAAAATACAGTCATCTTGTGAAATTCGAATTTCAAATAGGATAAATTTGAATTTGAATGGAATCTGATTCGAATCCCATGCAAATTTTCAGAATTCAGCCCAATTGAGTTCAATTGGACCAAATTCAGAAAATTTGGATTGAATTGGAATCAACAAAAACAAATTCCGAAAATGCATTGAATGAATTTAACAAATTTAACCAAACAGATTGATGTAAATAACGAATCGAAACAAAACAAATCTCTTCCTTCTGCACACGTCTGGTTGTGTTTGGCGTACCGGCAAGCTTCCTGGGTGCCCAATGCAGATCTCCTAACCGGTGTTTTCTCTCTCTTCAGTCCCAGTCGGATGATGAAAACCTTCCATGTAACCTGGAAAAGGAAGACCACTCGTCCCCCAGCCCTCCATCCACCCCATCCGTCTGCTCCCCGCCATCTTCCTCCTCCTCCTCTGTACCTTCAGACGGGAAGAACATTTGCTCCAGCTGTGGCCTGGAAATCCTCGACAGATACCTGCTCAAGGTACTTATTCCTATAGTAACTAAATAATCGTGGGTCTATGTATAACCACTTGGATATTTGCATAGCTCCTCCCAAGAGCCGGCCCACTGCTTACATCAGGGCTAAGGGGCACCTGGGAGGAACTATGCCTTGATGGGTAGATGTCAGTCTGGAGGAGTGGGTGGTCCTAGGTAGGCTTCTTTCAGGTAGGTAATGTTCACATTTGATGCTGACCCTCCATGATTGAAAGAACTGAAATCCAGTGAACGAAGAAGGTGGGCCAAGGACAGTCAGTCTAGGGAGGAAAGGGCTAGATGGTGTTGGGCGTGCTCCAACCAGGAAATGAGGCGGGCTCTATCTGACTTGCTGCAGCTTCACATGGTGAGAAGCTCACGGGTCATAGAGCTAACCCCTTTCAGGGCTGAGCCACAGTTCTGAATGAATGTCAGCAATACGATAACTCCTAATCCAACCATTCCAAGCCTTGATGAAGGGGCAGTGTCTGAGCCCCCGAAACGCATTGGTTGTTTCATCCCAACTTATGTTTTACAATTTCAAAATAATTATAAATTACATTGGACTCTACAATCATTGGTTTAGTGTTCTTATCGGAATCATTAATGCCTGAGGTTACTATTGCTCTGTGTCCCCATTGGGAAGACTCACCCTCTTTAGTTGTCAAAGTGGTGGGAAATCCAAATCTTTACAGTTGCCCCTAGAACAAGAAGAGAATATCTTCTAATGGATCCAGTATCCTGATGGCGTCATCTATGACGAAACGCGTAGGCCCTTGACAGAGGGGCAGTGTCTAAGCCCCCAAAACGCATTGGTTGTTTCATCCCATCTTATGTTTTCCAAATGTGAAATAATTATAAACCACCTTGGGCTCTACAATCATTGGTTTATTGTTCTTATCGGACCTTCAATGCCTGAGGTTACTATTGCTCTGTGTCCCCAGTGGGTGGACTCACCCTCTTTAATTGTCTTGGTGACCATTGTCAAAGTGGTGGGAAATCCAAATCTTTACAGTTGCCCCTAGAACAAGAAGTAAGAGAATATCTTCTAATGGATCCAGTATCCTGATGGCGTCATCTATGACAAAACGCGTAGGCCCTTGACAAAGGGGCTGTGTCTAAGCCCCCGAATCGCATTGGTTGTTTCATCCCATCTTTTGTTTTTTCCACATTTAAAATAATTATAAACCATCTTGGACTCTATGCTCATTGGTTTATTGTTCTTATCGGACCTTCAAAGCCTGAGGTTACTATTACTCTGTGTGCCCACTGAGTGGACTCACCCTCTTTAATTGTCTTGGCGACCTTTGTCAAAGTGGTGGGAAATCCAAATCATTACAGTTGCCCCTAGAACAAGAAGTAAGGGAATATCTTCTAATGGAGCCAGTATCCTGATGGGCCATCTATGACAAAACGCGTAGGCTTTTCAGAAAGGGGTAGTGTCTCAGCCCCCAAAATGCTTTGGTTGTTTCATCCCATCTTATGTTTTTCAAATTTGAAATAATTATAAACCACCTTGGGCTCTACGATCATTGGTTTATTGTTCTTATCGAACCTTCAATGTCTGAGGTTACTATTGCTCTGTGTCCCCAGTGGGTGGACTCACCCTCTTTAATTGTCTTGGTGACCATTGTCAAAGTAGTGGAAAATCCAAATCTTTACGGTTGCCCCTAGAACAAGAAGTAAAGGAATATCTTCTAATGGAGCCAGTATCCTGATGACGTCATCTATGACAAAACGCGTAGCCCTTTGACAAAGGGGCAGTGTCTAAGCCCCCGAAACGCATTGGTTGTTTCATCTCATCTTATCTTTTCCAAATGTGAAATAATTATAAACCATCTTGGACTCTATGCTCATTGGTTTATTGTTCTTATCGGACCTTCAATGCCTGAGGTTACTATTGCTCTGTGTCCCCAGTGGGTGGACTCACCCTCTTTAATTGTCTTGGTGACCATTGTCAAAGTGGTGGGACATCCAAATCTTTACGGTTGTTCCTAGAACAAGAAGTAAGGGAATATCTTTTAATGGAGCCAGTATCCTGATGACGTCATCTATGACGTCAGCGCGTGGCCACAATGTGACAAATAGGGACACCTGTCCTAGTGATTTGGGGAAGTGCATGAAGGGCACTGGAACCCTGAGGTTCCTTTGTATTGTAGCACCCTACTAGTTAGCGTATAGGATGCTCAATAAATTAAGTTTGGCTCTTCTATAGCCAGTGGAGCAGTTGTTCATTGCTTTAGCCTGATCGGCGTTTCACAGGCTGCTGGTTCGATTATTTCCACCTGCATTCTGGAGAGTTCTGGAATCGCAGAGGAAGGAAAGGCAGAAGGGCAGTCTGAATATTTATGGGGACACAGCCAATCCCAAGAGAGGCATGCACAGTAGGTGGCTGGAGAGCCCATAAATAGTCTGAGGCCTGGAGCAGAGTGAGTTGGTCCTGGATCCAGTCCTGCAGGGGCCCCTGCCCATAGGGCAGTTCACTGAAATGCTGCTAGATGTTCATTGTGGTCCCAGCTGTAGCATAGCTGAGGGCCCTATACCTAAGGTTCTAGTCTGGGGTTCCGGGCTGGAGAGCATCTGAATATTGGGTTGGCAACTTCTGCACAAGGAAGGGTTTTTACGACCACCTTCTGTGGATAGAATTCTGGATAGAGTTTTGGTTAGAGTGGGGAACCATGGTAAGTTTATTGTTTTTACTGTTCATGTCCTTTTGGAGAAATTCCTCTTCACTTCCTGTACTGGGGAAGCAACAGGAAGTAAGAAGACAATCTTTGCAAAGTGATGGTTGCAACCATCTTAGGCGGTTGTCACCAGAACAGATACGTGAATCTAGAATTTAAGGGCCACACCGTGATTTTCAAGTCCAAATCAAGTTTATTCTAATGGCAGACTGTTTATAAAGGCAACGCGTTTCCGGGGCTGTGACTCCACTCCCTTCATCAGTGCTTGAGAATATGAAATATTGAAACAATGTATGCGGACTCAATACCAATATATGGTTGGGTTGGGTGTTCTTAAAGAGTTGTGAATAAGCACATGATCCAGTTGATGCGGCTCTTACAACTCTTTAATAACACCCATCAATATATTGATCACTGAGACCACAAATAATGTTGCAATTCTTAATTTTCTAAAGACTTGAGGAAGGGGGTGGAGTTACAGCCCCTGAAACGCATTGGCTCTATATACAGCATCCATCAGCAGCTTGTTGAAGCAGCTCTTACATATCTTTAATACCACCCAACTATATATTGATCACTGAGTGCACATACATTGTTTCATCTTTGCATTTTCTAAAGACTTGCTGAAAGGGGATAGAGTAAAAGCCCCTGAAATGCGTTGGCCTCATTATCAGTCTGCCCTTGGAATAATCTTGTATTTGGACTTGGATATCTCTTTCTTGCACTTCAATTCTAGATTCATTCAACTCTTCCGGTGTCTAAAAGAGGACTTACCATAATTTTGTAAAGATGTCCTCTCACTTCCTGTTGCATCTCTAGTACAGGAAGTGAAGGTAAATGTCTCCAACAGGACTTGGACAGTAGAAAATGAACAGATGAAGGATTTTAAACCCTTCCCTACTTTATTCAAAACCAAAAATAAACCTTTGGGCTATACTTATACTTCCAAGATGTCACTTATAATTATGAAAGAATTGCTGAAGGTACAGTTGGGGTGTCACGTGGATGAGGGAAAAAAGAAGTGACCTTTAATCTGTTCATGAAAATTCATATTTTTGGAGAAGTTTATTTTTTTGTCCTGGAAATAACTCAGCAAATATAGTTTTTCCATTTTTATTTTAAATTGAGAGAACGTCGTCTACATTTTTAGTAATACGACGTTTTAACGTTACAGCATACAAAGACATTTTACATAATTGTGCTCTACCAACCTCGGGAGAAAGACCCTTTTCTTTTCCAACACGAGGCCACAAATCGAGTTCTATAAATATGTGGTTTGACCAGTTTGGTGTGGAGAAACTTGAGTGGCCTTCACCAAGCCCTGACCTCAACCCTGCTGAACACCTTTGGGATCAACCTTCTAATTCAACATCAGTAGATGACCTCAACCCTGCTGAACACCTTTGGGATCAAGCCTTCTAATTCAACATCAGTAGATGACCTCAACCCTGCTGCACACCTTTGGGATCGTGTCTTCTCATCCAACATTAGTACCTGATCTCAAACCTACTGAACACCTTTGGGAATGGGTCATCTCATCCATCATCGATATCTGACCTCAACCCTACTGAACACTTTTGGAATTGGGCCTTCTCATCCAACATTAGCACCTGATCTCAACCCTACTGAACACCTTTGGGAATGGGTCATCTTATCCAACATCACTATCTGACCTCAACCCTACTGAACACCTTTGGGATCGGGTCTTCTCATCCAACATTAGTACCTGACCTCAACCCTGCTGAACACCTTTGGGGTCAAGCCTTCTAATTCAACATCAGTAGATGACCTCAACCCTACTGAACACCTTTGGGATCGGGTCTTCTCATCCAACATTAGTACCTGATCTCAACCCTACTGAACACCTTTGAGATCGGGTCTTATACAACATTAGTACCTGATCTCAACCCTACTGAACACCTTTGGGAATGGCTCCTCTAATCCAAAATCAGTACCTGACCTGAACCGCATTGAATACCTCTTGGATCAGGGCTTCTCATCCAACATCAGTACCCAACCTCAACCCTACTAAACACCTTTGGGATCAGGTCTCATCCAACATCAGTACCTGCCCTGAACCCCATTGAATACCTCTTGGATCAGGTCTTCTCATCCAACATCAGTACCTGACCTCATCCCTACTGAAGATCTTTGGGATCAGGTCTTCTTATCCAACATCAGTACCTGACCTCAACCCTACTGAATATCTTTGGGATTGTGTCTTCTCATCCAACATCAGTATCTGACCTCAACTCTACTGAATTTATTGGGATCAGGACATCTCATCCAACATTAGTACCTGACCTCAACCCTACTGAATATCTTTTGGACCAGGACTTCTCATTTAACATCACCACATGACCTTAACCCCACTGAATATCTTTGGGATCAGGTCTTCCCATCCAACATCAGTACCTGACCTCAACCCTACTGAATATGTTTGGGATGAATTGGAATGCCAATAGTGAATCAAGTCTTTTAATTCAACATCAGTACCTGACCTCATAAATATTCTTTTGGCTGAATCAGCACAACTTCCCACGGACACAGCCCTAAATCTTGTGGAAAGACTTCCCAGATACTTGGAGGATGTCAAAGCCACCATGAGGGGACAACCTCATATTAATGGCCGATGCTTTTAAAATGGATGGCCAATAAGTTAATATCGGTTAGATCAGCCTATCTCAACCTTTTCAACACAGAGGAACCCTTAAAATAACCTACTGGTCTCAGGAATGAGACTATATCTACAACTCATGAGACATTAGTGTGATGGTTAGAATGCTCTTTACACTTGTGGTCATTGGGAAGAAGTACCCCCAACAGATAACTAAAAAGATCAATGGTGTCAGTGGGAACTTACTGTAGCTGAGAGGCAGAAATTGCTCATTGCTCAATGAACCCCTAGCAAGCCCTGGAGAAACCCTTGAGTTCCATGGTTCAGAAACCCTGGGTAAGATGGTCAGGTGTCCACCACGATCATCATTAAGTGTTTAATGGAACACAGGATCTTTACTCCATCTTTCTCTATCAAATTTAAGACAGAATGGAGATATAACAGACATATAACACTCTTTATTATTGTTAAAACATGATACAAGATTTATATAGAGCAAAAATTTGGGGAAGTGCTTTACAAAATAACAGCAGACAGTAACCTTACAATACAATTCAATACAGGGGGATCACGATGGCCCTGCCTGTGAGAGTTTACAATCTAAAAGGGAGGGGTAAGTGATACAAAACGTAGTAACTGTGAGGTATGGGTTGATGGAAACGATTACACTTCAGTTGTTAGGTGGAGGAAGCAGAGGATTGCCAGTGTAGATGAAATTTCATGGATCACCTAAAGTTGGACAAAGTAGGAGATAGCTGGACAGAATGGGTAAGGGAGTCCAGAGGATGGGAGAGGCTCTGGAAAAGTCATAAAGGTGAGCATGGGAGGAGGTAATGAGAGAACTAAAAAGAAGGAAGTCTTGGAAGGAGCAAATAGGCAATTTTGAGTAATATGCTGAGAGAAGGGTGAGTTAACAAGAAGGTCTTGGTAGGGCCAAAGTGAACGGTTTGGGTGATATGTTGTGATAAGGCCGGTGAGCAGGAGATCTTGGGAGGAGCAGAGGATGGTTTGGATGATATTTTGAGATGAGGTTGGTGAGCAGGAATTCTTGGGAGGAATGGAGAGAATGGTGTGCACGATATGTTGAGACAAGTTTGGTGAGTAGGCAGTCTTGGGAGGAGTGGAGAGAACAGTTTGGGTGATGTTTTGAGAAGAAGTTGGTGAGCAGGAAGTCTTGGGTATAGCAGAGATGATGGTTTGGGTGATATTTGGAGAAGAGGTTGGTGAGCAGGATGTCTTGGGATGAGCAGAGAGGATGGTTGGGAGATATTTTGAGAAGAGGTTGGTGAGCAGTAAGTCTTGGGATGAGCAAAGAGGACAGTTTAGGTGATATTTGGAGAAGAGGTTGGTGAGCAGTAAGTCTTGGGATGAGCAGAGAGGACAGTTTGGGTGATATTTGGAGAAGAGGTTGGTGAGTGGGAAGTCTTTGGAAGAGCAGAGAAGATGGTTTGGGTGATATTTAGAGAAGAGGTTGATGAGCGGGATGTCTTGGGATGAGCAGAGAGGATGGTTTGGGAGATATTTTGAGAAAAGTTTGGAGAGCAGGAAGTCTTGGGTAGAGTAGAGAGGATGTTTTAGGTGATATTTGGAGAATAGGTTGGTTAGTGGGAAGTCTTGGGATGAGCAGAGAGGATGGTTTGGGAGATATTTGGAGAAGAGGTTGGTTAGTGGGAAGTCTTGGGATGAGCAGAGAGGATGGTTTGGGAGATATTTTGAGAAAAGGTTGGTGAGCAGAAAGTCTGATGAGCAGAGAGGACGGTTTGGGAGATATTTGGAGAAGAGGTTGGTTAGTGGGAAGTCTTGGGATGGGCAGCACAGTGGTGTAGGGGGTAGCAATTTTGACTAGCAGTAAAAAGGTTTGAATGGTTTGAATCCCAACCACGACACTACCTGCCTGGAATTTGCATGTTCTCCCTGTGCCTGCGTGGGTTTACCCCAGTTTCCTCCCACACTCCAAAGACATGCTGGTAGGTTAATTGGATCCTTGTCTAAATTGGCCCCAGTATATGTATGAATGTGAGTTAGGGACCTTAGATTGTAAGCTCCTTGAGGAGAGGGACTGATGTGAATGTAAAATGTATATGCAAAGACCTATATAAGTACCTGAAATAAACCATAAATAAATAAATGAGCATAGAGGACGGTTTGGGAGATATTTGGAGAAGAGGCTGGTGAGCAGAAAGTCTTAGGAGGAGTGGAGAGGACAGGTTGGGTGATATTTTAAGAAGAGGTTGGTGGGCAGGAAGTAGAGCAGAGAGCATGGTTTGGGTGATATGGTTGGTAAGCAGAAGGTCTTGGGAGGAGTAGAGAGGATGGTTTGGGTGATATTTTGAGAAGAGGCTGGTGAGCAGGAAGTAGAGCAGAGAGGGTGGTTTGGGTGATATTTTGAGAAGAGGCTGGTGAGCAGGAAGTAGAGCAGAGAGGATGGTTTGGGTGATATTTTGAGAAGAGGCTGGTGAGCAGGAAGTAGAGCAGAGAGGATGGTTTGGGTGATATTTTGAGAAGAGGTTGGTGGGCAGGAAGTAGAGCAGAGAGCATGGTTTGAGTGATATGGTTGGTAAGCAGAAGGTCTTGGGAGGAGTAGAGAGGACTATTTTGGTGATATTTTGAGACAAGTTTGGCGAGCAGGAGGACTTGGAAGGAGTAGAGACGACGATTTTGGTGATATTTTGAGTAGAGGTTGGTGAGCAGGACATCTTGGGAGGAGCAGAAAGGACAGTTTGGACAATATTTTGAGAGGAGGTTGGTGAGCAGGACATCTTTGGAGGAGCAGAAGATGGTTTGCTTGATATGTTGAGACGAGGTTGGTGATGTTGCTCTTGGCAAAGTTGCGGATGTTTAATTTTTCTTGTTGAGTGGAGGATCTAGAAGAGTGATCACATAAATGAATACGATCCATAGATTCCAGAGGTGGCTACATTTCAGAGTTTCACTCATATGGCTCAGCTGCCTCTCCACCAGTAGAACAAAAGCCCCTTCCTCGGAAAACAGATCTATTTTCTAACATACATCATCGGAGGAAAAAAAAAGAATTCCCTCCCGAAATAAAATGGCAAAGCTCGACATTCTTCAAGTGCTCCAATTATGGCCAAATCCTTGTATAAACTTCATTCTGAAAACATGTCAAAGCCACTCTTGAAGGTTTACGTTACCCGACCAACAGCAGATTCCTTCCAGTGAGTGATAGAATTGTAGCGCCGAGAACTTTCCCCCCTTTGTTGCAGGTGGAACCGCCTTTCATCTGCGCTCGTTTCAAAGGATGACCCCGGAGCACGGCCGCGGGAAGGAAATATCCCATGGCAATTTGTTGTATTAACACTGCGAGTATTGACATAGGACATATTTATAACAAATACTTATATGATTTGACAGATTTGGGCTTTCAGTGTAAATAAACTCCTTTTGTCACGTCCTTCCAATAGAGCTAAACTTTCGCTGACTCCAGAACGACCTTTGTGTGAACTGCTGGGCCGCATCCAATAAGAAAGCTTAAAGGGTAACTCCACTTTCATGGAAAAAAAATATAGGAAATCCTCTGCAATAGGAATTTCAGTTTTGCTTGATACTCCCCAAGGGTTAATTACTTCTTAAGGGATGCAGACCCTGCAGCTTTCCTCATTAGAACACTGTGAATGCACCAGGTGATTATAATGAGCCAGACCCCCCCCCACCCCATTCAGAATCAGTCTGCTCTAGGATACAAGTCAAATTTTAGGCATCCTCTGCAATAGAAATTTCAGTTTTGCTTGATACTCCCCAAGGGTTCATTACTGCTAAAGGGATGCAGACCCTGCAGCTTTTTCCATTAGAAACCTGTGAGTGCACCAGGTGATTATAATGAACCAACCCCCCCCCCCACCCCATTCAGAATCAGTCTGCTCTAGGATACAAGTCAGATTTTAGGCATCCTCTGCAATAGAAATTTCAGTTTTGCTTGATACTCCCCAAGGGTTAATTACTTCTGAAGGGATGCAGACCCTGCAGCTTTCCTCATTAGAACACTGTGAATGCACCAGGTGATTATAATGAGCCAGACCCCCCCCCACCCCATTCAGAATCAGTCTGCTCTAGGATACAAGTCAAATTTTAGGCATCCTCTGCAATAGAAATTTCAGTTTTGCTTGATACTCCCCAAGGGTTCATTACTGCTAAAGGGATGCAGACCCTGCAGCTTTTTCCATTAGAAACCTGTGAGTGCACCAGGTGATTATAATGAACCAACCCCCCCCCCCACCCCATTCAGAATCAGCCTGCTCTAGGATACAAGTCAGATTTTAGGCATCATCTGCAATAGAAATTTCAGTTTAGCTTGATACTCCCCAAGGGTTAATTACTTCTAAAGGGATGCAGACCCTGCAGCTTTCCTCATCAGAACACTGGGAGTGCACCGGGTGATTATAATGAGCCAGACCCCCCATTCAGAATCAGTCTGCTCTGGGATACAAGTCAGATTTTAGGCATCATCTGCAATAGAAATTTAAGTTTAGCTTGATACTCCCCAAGGGTTAATTACTTCTAAAGGGATGCAGACCCTGCAGCTTTCCTCATTAGAACACTGTGAATGCACCAGGCGATTATAATGAACCAGACTCCACCCCATTCAGAATCAGTCTGCTCTAGGATGCAAGTCAAATTTTAGGCATCATCTGCAATAGGAATTTCAGTTTTGCTTGATACTCCCCAAGGATTAAAGACCCTGCAGCTTTTTTCCATTAGAAAACTGAGAGCGCACCAGGTGATTATAATGAACCAGACCCCCCCCCCCATTCAGGATCAGTCTGCTCTAAAATACAAGCCAGATTTTAGGCATCCTTTGCAATAAGAATTTCCATTTTGGTGGGATACTCCCCTAGGGTCATTTACTTCTAAAGGTATGCAGACCCTGCACCTTTCCTTATTAGAACACTGAGAGTGCACCTGGTGGTTATAATGAACCAGATTCTCCCATTCACAATCAGCATGCATCAAGATTTTAGATTCGGTGAGATACTCCCCAAGGGCTGATTACTTCCAAAAGGATGCAAACCCTGCAGTTTTTTTCTCATTAGAACACTGAGAGTGCAGCAGATGATTATAATGAACCAGATCCTCCCATTCATAATCAGTCTGCATTAAGATACAAGTCAGATTTTAAGCATCCTCTGCAATAAGAATTTTACTCCCCAAGATTTAAATACTTCCAAAGGGATGCTGACCCTGCAGCTTTCCTCATTAGAACATTAAAAGTGCACCAGGTGATTATAATGAACCAGACCTTCTCATTCAGAATCAGTCTGGGCTAAGATACAAGTCGGATTTTAGGCATCCACTGCAATAGGAATTTCAGTTTTGGTGAGCTACTCCCCAAGGGTCAATTACTTCTAAAGGGATGCAGTCCCTGCAACTTTCGTCATTAGAACACTGAACGTGCACCAGGTGACTATAGTGGACCAAACCCTCCCATGCAGAATCAGTCTGCAAGATACAAGTCAGATTTCAGGCATCTCCTGCAATGGGAATTTCAGTTTTGGTGAGATACTCCCCAAAGGTTAATTACTTATAAAGGGACACTGACCCTGCAGATGCAGACTCTGCAGCTTTTCCTTTTAGAACACTGAGAGTGCACCAGGTGATTATAATGAGCGGACCCTTAGCCATCCTCTGCAATAAGAATTTGACATTTGGTGAGATACTCCCCAAGAGTTAATTACTTCTAAAGGGATTCAGACCCTTCAACTTTCCTCATCAGAGCACTGAGAGTGCAGCAGGTGATTATAATGAACCAGATTCTCCCATTCACAATCAGTCTGCATCAAGATAGGAGTGAGCTTTTAGGCATCTCCTGCAATAGAAGTTTTAGTTTCGGTGAGATACTCCCCAAGGGTTACATACTTCCAAAGGGATGCAGACCCTGCAACTTTCCTCATTAGAACACAGAGAGTGCACCATCTGATTATAATGAACCAAACCCTCCCATACAGAGTCAGTCTGCACTAAGATACGAGTCAGATTTTAGGTATCTCCTGCAATAGATATTTTAGTTTTGGTGAGATGCTCCCCCAGGGTTAAATACTTCCAGGGGGATGCCGACCCTGCAACTTTCCTCATTAGAACACTGAGAGTGCACAATCTGACTATAATGAACTAGATCCTCCCATTCAGAATTGGTCTGCATTAAGATACAACTCAGATTTTAGGCATCTGCAATAGGAATTTCACTTTTGGTGAGCTACTCCCCAAGGGTTAATTACTTCCAAAGGGATGCAGACCCTGCAACTTTCCTCATTAGAGCACTGAGAGTGCAGCAGGTGATTATAATAAACCAGACCATCCCAAACAGAATCAGTCTGCATTAAGATACAAATCAGATTTTAGGCATCTCCTGCAATAGAAATTTTAGTTTTGGTGGGATACCCCCTAAGGGTTAACTATTTCCAAAGGGATGCAGACACTGCAACTTTTCTCATCAGAACACTGAGAGTGCACTATCTGATTATAATGAACCAGATCCTCCCATTCAGAATCGGTCTGCAATAAGATACAACTCAGATTTTAGGCATCTGCCATAGGAATTTTAGTTTTGGTGGGATACCCCCCAAGGGTTAATTACTTCTAAAGGGGTGCAGACCCTTCAACCTCCCTCATTAGAGCACTGAGAGTGCAGCAGGTGATTATAATAAATGAGACCCTTCCATTCAGAATCAGTCTGCATGAAGATACAAGTCAGATTTTAGGCATCCTCTGCAATAATAATTTTATTTCCCAAGGGTTAAATACTTCCAAAGAGATGCAGACCCTGCAGCTTTACTCATCAGAACACTGAGAGTGCAGCAGGTGATTATAATGAACCAGATCCTCCCATTCATAATCAGTCTGCATTAAGATACAAGTCAGATTTTAGGCATCTTCTGCAATAAGAATTTTACTCCCCAAGAGTTAAATACTTCCAAAGGGATGCTGACCCTGCAGCTTTCCTCATTAGAACATTGAACGCGCACCTCCCTCCCTCCCCCCACCCATTCAGAATCGGTCTGCACAGGGCACGGTGAAACAAACAGCTATTTCTTCAGAGCAGAATGTTTTTTTTTTCTCAACAAAAAATGGACTTTCTCCTTTAAGCAATGGCTGGAAAATCATTATTAGGGGCGATCAGAGTAATTTTAGCTAAACTGATTTTGCTATCAGCTGAATTTCTCAATTTTGCACACTGAGCTGCTTAGGTGAAATTAGCTTGGAAAAATTCAACAACCTTGGGATAGTTTGATTTGTTTCTTGCATTGCATTCACATTTTTTTGTATTTGTGTTTTTAATTTTTTTTTTTTTGTTGTTAATTTGCGCTTTGACTCATTTTTTTTATATTTCACTTTTTTTTTACCTTTTTTTTTCCTTTTTTCTGTGAAATTTTTTTTTTTTAATATGGGGCCAGTTTTTGGCCCAAGAATGGGTCCAGGATAATTGAAAGGGTTATCTGATAAGATTGATTGCATCATTGCTTTATTTTTATGTATCGTTATATATTCTTTTTTTTTTTTTATCTTTTTAGGTAAATAACTTAATTTGGCATGTGAGGTGCCTGGAGTGTTCGGTGTGTCGGACTTCTCTGAGACAACATAACAGCTGCTATATCAAAAACAAGGAGATATTCTGTAAAATGGATTATTTCAGGTAAAGTTGAGCTAATTTTCCAGTCTGTACGGCTAGATTAAGATTTTAGAGCCATATAAACACATGTGCGTTATTGAATTGGTGGTGGAGAAGATAGGTGTGGATGGAGGTCACCATACTTGGTAGGTGAAGGGTAAAAAAGTATTGGGACACCTGCCTTTACCCGCACATTCGTTTTAATGGCACCCTAGTCTTAGTACATAGGGTTCAGGATTGAGTTGGTCCACCCTTTGCAGCAATAACAGCTTCAAGTCTTCTGGGAAGGTTTAGGAGTGTGTCTATGGGAATGTTTGACCATTCTTCCATAAGATCATGCCTTATAAAGTCCCATCAGATTCTGGGAAGGCTGTCCACAAGTTTTAGGAGTGTCTATGGGAATGTTTGACCATTCTTCCAGAACATCATGCCTTATAAAGTCCCATCAGAGGGTCTCTCTTGTAGCTTGCAGTATTTGGGGATGTGGGCATCTTCTCTTGTTTCCATACCAGTACCAGCTTAACAAAGCTCTTCTGGGAAGGCTGTCCACAAGGTTTAGGAGTGTCTATGGGAATGTTGGACCATTCTTCAAGAAGATCATGCCTTATAAAGTCCCATCAGATTCTGGGAAGGCTGCCCACAAGGTTTAGGAGTGTGTCTATGGGAATGTTTGACCATTCTTCCTGAAGACCATGCCTTATAAAGTCCCATCAGAGGGTCTCTCTTGTAGCTTGCAGTATTTGGGGATGTGGGCATCTTCTCTTGTTTCCATACCAGTACCAGCTTAACAAAGCTCTTCTGGGAAGGCTGTCCACAGGGTTTAGGAGTGTGTCTATGGGAATGTTTGACCATTCTTCCTGAAGACCATGCCTTATAAAGTCCCATCAGAGGGTCTCTCTTGTAGCTTGCAGTATTTGGGGATGTGGGCATCTTCTCTTGTTTCCATACCAGTACCAGCTTAACAAAGCTCTTCTGGGAAGGCTGTCCACAAGGTTTAGGAGTGTGTCTATGGGAATGTTTGACCATTCTTCCAGAAGACCATGCCTTATAAAGTCCCATCAGAGGGTCTCTCTTGTAGCTTGTAGTATTTGGGGATGTGGGCATCTTCTCTTGTTTCCATACCAGTACCAGCTTAACAAAGCTCTTCTGGGAAGGCTGTTCACAAGGTTTAGGAGTGTGTCTATGGGAATGTTTGACCATTCTTCTAGAAGATCATGCCTTATGAAGTGCCATCAGAGGGTCTCTCTTGTAGCTTGCAGTATTTGGGGATGTGGGCATCTTCTCTTGTTTCCATACCAGTATCAGCTTAACCAAACTCTTCTGGGAAGGCTGTCCACAAGGTTTAGGAGTGTGTCTATGGGAATGTTTGACCATTCTTCCAGAAGATCATGCCTTATAAAGTCCCATCAGAGGGTCTCTCTTGTAGCTTGTGGTATTTGGGGATGTGGGCATCATCTCTTGCTTCCATACCACTATCAGCTTAACCAGACTCTTCTGGGAAGGCTGTTCACAAGGTTTAGGAGTGTGTCTATGGGAATGTTTGACCATTCTTCCAGAAGACCATGCCTTATAAAGTCCCATCAGAGGGTCTCTCTTGTAGCTTGTGGTATTTGGGGATGTGGGCATCATCTCTTGTTTCCATACCAGTACCAGCTTAACCAAACTCTTCTGGGAAGGCTGTCCACAAGGTTTAGGAGTGTGTCTATGGGAATGTTTGACCATTCTTCCAGAAGATCATGCCTTATAAAGTCCCATCAGAGGGTCTCTCTTGTTGCTTGTAGTATTTGGGGACGTAGGCATCTTCTCTTGTTTCCATACCAGTACCAGCTTAACCAAACTCTTCTGGGAAGGCTGTCCACAAGGTTTAGGAGTGTGTCTATGGGAATGTTTGACCATTCTTCCAGAAGAGCACTTGTGAGGATGTGGAGGAGAAGGCCTGGCTTGCAGTTTCCACTGTAATTCATCCCAAAGGTGTTCTATCGTGTTGAGGTCAGGACTCTGTGCAGGCCAGTCAAGTTCCTCCACCCCAAACTCCCTCATCCATGTCTTTATGGACCTTGCTTTGTGCAGTGGTGCACAGTCATGTTGGACCAGGAAGGGGCCATCCCCAAACTGTTCCCACAAATTTGGGAGCATGAAATTGTCCAAAATGTCTTGGTGTGCTGACGCCTTAAGAGTTCCCTTCACTGGAACTAAGGGGCCAAGCCCAACCCCTAAGGGGCCAAGCCCGACCCCTGAGGGGCCAAGCCCAACCACTGAAAAACAACCCCACACCATAATCCCCCCTCCTCCATACATGGATGAGCGAGATTGGGGTGGAGGAACTTGACTGGCCTGCACAGATTCCTAACTGCAACCCCATAGAACACCTTTGGGATGAATTAGAGTGGAGACTGTGAGCCAGGCCTTCTCATCCAACATCACAAATGCGCATCTGGAAGAATGGTCAAACATTCCCATAGACACTCCTAAACCTTGTGGACAGCCTTCCCAGAAGAGTTGAAGCTGTTATAACTGCAAAGGGTGGGCCAACTTAATATTGAATCCTACGGGCTAAGACTGGGATGCCATTAAAGTTCATGTGCGTGTAAAGGCAGGCGTCCCAATACTTTTGGTAATATAGTGTATATGTTTGTCTGTGATTGAAGGGCTCGTTTATGTCTCTGGTTGCAATAGCTAGTATTTAATTGGTGGTTAGGTTTTTGGTGTATTTGACTTATTTATATTAGAATGGCAAAAACCTTCACCTCAACCTCATGATTACATACTGATGCATTTTATGCTATTGTGTGCGTCCAACCTTACGGGAACAGTTTAGTGAAGGCCTAATGAATGTTCTCCTGTGCATAAAATCAGCTCAATAAAGACAATGTTACCAATTTAAACCCTTAGTGACTTACTAAGGCCTAGTCTGCCTTAAAGTGGATGTAAACCCTCATATATACCCAGTGAAGTGAACAGCCTTAGATGATACACAGAGATGAAACAAATCTCCCTACATAAGTTTTACATGTATATCTGCTGTCCTCAGATTTATACATCCTTTAGAAAGTTCACATCCGCTTACAGATTTTCTCTTCCTGTTCAGCACTGGAAGTGAAGTCTGGGCATGCAGCCAAGACAGCTGATTGGAGTAAAGGCACACACCCCCACTCCACATAGGCAGAGAATCCAGAGCTGTTCTGTGAATAGTTTAGCTCTCTCTGCTAATCCATTTATAGCAACCTCCTGATGCAAATTTCAGCCTGGTTTTATCTCAGTTGATGGAGAACTTGTCAGAAGTTATCAAGCTGATAACAGAAGAACGGAGAAGGAGAAAGCCAGGGGACTTAGTCCTTTGAACTGAGATAAGAAAACATTACAGATATATGTGCCCAGCTCAAATTTAATGAATCAGGTTTACATCCACTTTAATTAACCCCTTTCTCCCCTTATCCCCTTAGTTATTATTTTTCTGATCATTACTATTATTCATTTTTTTTTTTACCATTCATGGTTGTTTTTTATCAAAGCATAAAAAACCCTTTAATTTGTAAATTTAATTAACTCCTTTTTCCCCTTAACCCCTTGGCTATTATTTTTCTGATCATTATTATTATTATTATTTTTACCAATCATGGTTGTTTTTTTATCAAAGCATAAAAAAAACTTTCATTTTACGGCCTATTTAAGCCCTTCTTGACTTAGTAAGGCATGGTCAGCCTTAATTACCTCCTTCTTCCCCTTATCCCCTTATTATTTTTCTGATTATTATTATCTTTCATGGCTATTTTTTTTAAATACAACCTATTTAATTAACTCCTTTCTCCCCTTATCCCTTGGTTATTATTTTTCAAATCATTATTATTATTATTATTATTTTTTTACCAATCATGGTTGTTTTTTTTAATCAAAGCATAAAAACCCTTTCATTTATAGATACAGCCTATGTATGCCCTTATTTATGTCCCCTTATTATTTTTCTGATTATTATTATCTTTCATGGCTGTTTTTTTTTTAAATTAAAGCATAAAAAACCCTACCATTTATAAATACAGCTTATTTAATTAACTCCTTTCACCCCTTATACCCTTAGTTATTATTTTTCTGATTATTATTATTATTATTATTATTTTACCAATCATGGTTGTTTTTTTATCAAAGAATAAAAAAAACCTTTCATTTATAGATACAGCCTATTTAAGCCCTGAATGACTTAGTAAGGCCTGGTCAGCCTTAATTAACTCCTTCCTCCCCTTATCCCCTTATTATTATTTTTCTGATTATTATTATTATTTTATTTTTTTTTTTTACCAATCATGTTTGTTTTTTTATCAAAGAATAAAAAAACTTTCATTTATAGATACAGCCTATTTAAGCCCTAATTTACTAGATAAGGCCCAGTCAGCCTTAATTAACTCCTTCCTCTCCTTATTATTTTTCTGATCATTATTATTATTATTTTTTTTTTTACCATTCATGGTTGTTTTTTATCAAAGCATAAAAAAACTTTCATTTATAGATACAGCCTATTTAAGTCCTGATTGACTTAGTAAGGCCTGGTCAGCCTTAATTAACTCCTTCCTCCCCATATCCCCTTATTATTTTTCTGATTATTATTATCTTTCATGGCTGTTTTTTTTTAATCAAAGCATAAAAACCCTTTAATTTGTAAATACAGCCTATTTAATTAACTCCTTTCTCCCTTTATCCCCTTGGTTATTATTTTTCTGATCATTACTATTATTATTATTATTATTTTTTTTTTTACCAATCATGGTTGTTTTTATCAAAGCATAAAAAAACCTTTCATTTATAGATACAGCCTATTTAAGCCCTTATTTACTAGCTAAGGCCTGGTCAGCCTTAATTAACTCCTTCCTCCCCTTATCCCCTTACTATTTTTCTGATTATTATTATCTTTCGTGGCTGTTTTTTTTTCTTTAATTAAAGCATAAAAAACCCTTCCATTTAAAATACAGCGTATTTAATTAACTCCTTTCACCCCTTATCCCCTTAGTTATTATTTTTCTGATTATTATTATTATTATTATTTTTACCAATCATGGTTGTTTTTTTTATCAAAGAATAAAAAAAAACTTTAATTTATAGATACAGCCTATATAAGCCCTTATTTACTAGATAAGGCCTAATCAGCCTTAATTAACTCCTTATCTCCTTATTATTTTTCTGATAATTATTATTATTTTTTTTTTTTACCATTCATGGTTGTTTTTTATCGAAGCATAAAAAAAACTTTCATTTATAGATACAGCCTATTTAAGCCCTGATTGACTTAGTAAGGCCTGGCCAGCCTTAATTAACTCCTTCCTCCCCTTATCCCCTTATTATTTTTCTGATTATTATTATCTTTCATGCCTGTTTTTTTTTGTTGTTTAACTCTTTATTTATGGTACGCAATACAACACAGCCTATTTAATTAACTCCTTTCTACCCTTATCCCCTTAGTTATTATTTTCTGATCATTATTATTATTATTGTTATTATTATTATTATTATTATTTTTTTTTTTTTACCGATCGTGGTTGTTTTTTTATCAAAGCATAAAAAAACTTTCATTTATACAGCCTATTTAAGCCCTTATTGACTTAGTAAGGCCTGGTCAGCCTTAATTAACTCCTTCCTCCCCTTGTCCCTTTATTATTTTTCTGATTATTATGCATTTATTTATTTATTTTTTTAGCATTCAGGATTTTTTTTTTTTTAGCAAAGCATTAAAAATTGCCTTTTATTTGTAAATACAACATACAAAGACATTTAGGCAATTGCATAGTATAATTGTAATAATAAAACCATCCACGGGGTCCAGTCCAGTGGCTTGCTCCGGGCTGATCAGTAATCAGATGGAAACATTGTATCCTTGTCACAAGGCGAGGGGCTGCACCGGGGGAGCTGATTTGTCAATAGGACAAAATAGAGAGAAACATGAGCCCATGACGGACGAAACGCGTTGGGGAGGTATGGCTCAGGAGAGGAAGATACTTAATTAAGCCTTGTTGTTACAGTTGAAATCGAGTGGCTTTCGGTGTGCCCTTCCAGCCTTCTTTTTTATCCTGTTGATGATGGAAGAGAACGAGCCCTTTGGGAGTTGCCCCCGGCGGGGGGGGGGCTGAATCACCGGGGTGATCTGTTAGCGGCGCTTTGTGTGAGTGTGCTTTGTTTGAATGAACACAGACAACCACTGCACAGGCACCAGGATTGTGCAGTCTCTGAACCGACATCTCAGTCCAGGAAGTAGACGATGACCCTGGGTGATGTCTGAATAAATATGGCGCCGTCCATATTGGATGCTGGATTCACAGTAAAGAAATGTTGTATCTTTTTTTTATTGACATTTTCAGATTTTTTTTTCTTTTGTTTTGAGTAGGGTTAGAATAATCTGTCAGGATTTTTTGTTCTTTTGTCTTTAGGTGGGCTGGTGTCCCACCACCTTCTGCATCCTGGTGGTCACAATTATGTAATTAATAATATCCCCAGGTGGAGTTTAACTTTGTTTCTTTTTATTTCTTTTAAATTTCTAAGTAATATTCGGTATATATACCTCTGTTTCCTGGTTTCCCTAATGGCAGTGATAATGGGCACAGATGCCCCCTGGGAAGGCTACATCACCATTGCCTTCTGGGAAATCGTGTCCCTAAACTGTGAGATTAGTGGATCTAAATCTGATAGTACGTCTAATACTCCCCTCCCCCCAGACTGCCATTCCTGCTGTCCGAATGTGCCCCCTGTGCTCCTTCATCCAGAGTGGGGGGGGGACTCTAATACAGGAGGTGTGTTACTGGCCAGATCACCAGGTGAAAACAGAGAGTAAAAAAGGAAAACGAATGTGGGCACCATGCATATCTCCACCTTGTTCTCCACGCAGAATCACGTCTGAGAGACAATTGTCACCCCATGACAGGTAATGCCTGAACAGGGGCCATCATGGCAGGATCACCAGGTATTATTTTAATGAAGATTTAAAAATATTGAAATCAACTATTGGAGTTGCATCTGTGCGTCAATGTGCATTACATTAAAGAAGCCCCTCAAAATGAATGGACTGCCAATGCACCAAAATCCACCATTTCTTGCTGTGCACCATTATGCATGTTAAAGCAGTGGTGGTCAATGTAACAAATTATAGAGGGGCTCAAGTGATTGGCCAGAGGGCCAGTGGATGCAATAATAACTTCCAACATTGGTGTCAATATATGCAACAATAACCCCCAGCTTTGGTATAAATGGATGCAATAATAACCCCCAATATTGGCATCAGTGCATGCAATAGTAACCCCCAACATGGGTATCATTGCATGCAACAATAACCCCCGACATTAGTGTCAATACATGCAATAATAACCCCCAGCATTAGTGCCAGTGGATGCTATTAATAGGCCCAACATTAGTGTCAGTGCACTCAATAATAACCCCAAACCTTGATGTGAATGGATGCAACAATAACCCCCAGTATTGATGTCAGTGGACTCAATAATAACCACTAACATTGGTATCAGTGGATGCAATAATAACCCCCAACATTAATGTCAGTGCATGCAATAATAATTCCCAACATTGGTGTCAATACATGCAATAATAACCCCCAGCATTAGTGTCAGTGCATGCAATGATAACCCCCAACATTAGTGTCAGTGCATGCAATAATAACCCCCAGCATTAGTATCAGTGCATGCAATAATAACCCCCAACATTAGTGTCAGTGCATGCAATAATAACCCCCAACATTAGTGTCAGTGCACTCAATAATACCCCCAAACACTGATGTGAATGGATGCAACAATAACCCCCAGCATTGATGTCAGTGGACTCAATATTAACCACTAACATTGGTATCAGTGGATGCAATAATATCCCCCAACACTGGTGTCAAAACATGCAATAATAACCCCAACATTGGTGTCAGTGCACTCAATAATAACCCCCAATATTAGTGTCAGTGCATGCAATAATAACCCCCAACATTGGTGTCAGTGGGTGCAATAATAACCCCCAACACTGGTATCAATGGATGCAATAATAACCCCCAGCACTGGTGTCAGTGGATCAACACTAGCCCCAAGCACCAGGGCGTTAGAGCATTGCCATGCTTTAAAGTGAGCGGCAATGCCAGTCTACTGGCAATGTATGTTGGGGGACCATTCAGGATGAAGGCGCCTCATCACACCAACGCAGGTAATATTTAATGCCGAGTCATTGGTTCCTAATGTTAGAACTATGAGATTTTAACGATTGGGTTCAGATCTACCAATAAGCCTTATGCCCGGCGTGATGGCACCTGGTGCCCGTGTGTCCCTATACTCTGTATGATTGGTTTTAGGTGCCATATTTCTATTCTTCTACTCCAGGGGCCACCATCAATGCAGAATAATGACCCGCAAACATGTGTATGATTGAAGGAAAGCCTAAATCAGCATAAATAATGATCTCCATCACCCAACGCAAAAAAAAAAAAAAAAAGAAGGGTCCAGCATATTGAAACGATTGACGTTGCACCGAATAAAAGGAATGTCTCTGAAATCAGGCGGCCTTCCCAGATGTTGGTGATGAGCCGCCCGGCACACAAATGCTTTTGTTAGCGATGGAAATGAAACCACTCCAATCAAGCGGGGCATGAAACCATATCCTGCTGGCATGTGTGCTGATGTTTAGGGTTAGCGATGCTTATTGTAACCTACTGCTGGGACCCGGGCACTCTGCTAATCAGCGCCGCAGCCACGTGTGGTCAGGGCGAGCGCCGAGATTTCCGCTGGAAATCACGGGGCATTGTGCTCTCGGCGCATTAAACCCACACAGACAAACAATGACGTTATAGGAACCGTTCGTGTGATTAAAAGAAAAAAGACGAAACCTAATATTTATCTTCATATTGGGTGTTTTGTATTCTGAACACTGAGCTCGGCTTTATTTAAAGCAAAACTCCAGCCAAAAAAAAAACACGATGAAAAAAAATAAATAAATAATTATCCCATTAATAGACAACAAGTCCAGCTTTTGCTGCAATATTCACCTTCAATCCAGAGATTTTGCATGCAGTACTTTTTTCGGCCACTAGATGTCCTTTATAGCCAGCATCATTTAAACCACTTCCTCTGAGCCCGGCTCTCAAGTACCCGGCCAGAGGGCTGCACAATAGCAGTGCATTTTTGAAACTCAACGTCCTTCTGAATTTTTCGCAGCATATTGGCACATTCATGCACACAAAAGAATTTGGAGTACGATAACCCCCAGCATTGGTGTTGTTGGATGCATGAATAACTCACAACATTGGTGTCAGTAGACAAATTAATAGCACACAAAATTGGTATCAGTGGAAGCAATAATAACCCCCAACATCGGTATCAGTGGAAGCAATTATAACCCCCAACATTGGTATTGGTCAACTCAATAATAACCCATAACATTGGTGTCAGTGCATGCAATAATAACCCCCAATATTAGTATCATTGGATGCAATAATAACCCCTAATATTAGTATCATTACATGCAATAATAACCCATAACATTGGTGTCAGTGCATGCAATAATAACCCCCAATATTAGTATCATTGGATGCAATAATAACCCCTAACATTGGTATCATTGGATGCAATAATAACCCCCAACATTGGTGTCATTGCATGCAATAATAACCCCCAACATTGGTGTCATTGCCTGCAATAATAACCCCCAACATTGGTGTCATTGCATGCAATAATAACCCCTAACATTGATATCATTGGATGCAATAATAACCCCCAACATTGGGCCTCACACCCCAGCTCTGCTGCATAGGTACTGCAAGAGGCTGATACTAAATCATATTCAGTGACTTATACTTGCATTAATTAGATATGTTATAAGACCTAATGCCAAGAGTCGCAAAGGAGATCAGTGCTGAAAGTCAAAACTGGGGAATGCATTGCGCTCTCGATGATGGCATTAGATTTTATTTAGTATTTTCTTTTGGTGAATACATTTCATTTTCACAAAGCAGCCGTCATCTAGTTTAGTCCTTCCTCGTTTACAATTCCCCATAAGTGGCGTTGCAATAGGTGACCACTTGTGGTCAGCTTACTTGATACTTGGGGCCTCACCAAGTGACATCACCAAGGGTCGCACATAATACTCAGAGGCTGTAATACTGCAGAAAACTGACACTAAAGATGTACACTAAGGAGTTGTTGGAGACTGGGGACATGATATAGGAGTTGTTGGGGACTGGGGACACACTATAGGAGTTGTTGGGGACTGGGGACATGTTATAGGAGTTGTTGGAGACTAAATATAGGCTATGGGAGTTGTAGGAGACTGAAGACATGCTATGTTGTCATTGTCAGAGACTAAAGGCATTCTATAGGAGTTGATGAAGCCCGAGGGCATGCTATAGAAGTTGTTGGAGTTGTTGGAGACTAGGGACTTGTAGCATTTGTTGGAGATTGAGGACATGTTATAGGAGTTGTTGGAGACTGGGGACATGGATGGGGAGTTTTTGAAGACTAGGGGCATGCAATATGAAATGTCGGAGCCTAGGGACATGGATGGGCAGCTGCAGGAGACCGGGAACATGGTATAGGAGTTGTTGTAGACTGGGGACATGCTATAGAGTTGTTGAAGACTGGGGACTTGCTATAGGAGTTGTTGGAGACTTGGGACATGCTATAGAGTTGTTGGAGACTGGGGACATGCTATAGGAGTTGTTGGAGACTGGGGACATGCTATAGGAGTTGTTGGAGACTGGGGACATGCTATAGGAGGTGTTGGAGACTGGGGACATGGTATATGAGTTGTTGGAGACTGGGGACATGCTATAGGAGGTGTTGGAGACTGGGGACATGCTATAGAGTTGTTGAAGACTGGGGACATGCTATAGGAGTTGTTGGAGACTGGGGACATGGTATAGGAGTTGTTGGAGACTGGGGACATGGTATAGGAGTTGTTGGAGACTGGGGACATGGACAGGGGGTTGTTGGAGACTGGGGACATGCTATAGGAGTTGTTGGAGACTGGGGACATGCTATAGGAGTTGTTGGAGACTGGGGACATGCTATAGGAGTTGTTGGAGACTGGGGACATGTTATAGGAGTTGTTGGAGACTGGGGACTTGCTATAGGAGTTGTTGGAGACTGGGTACATGTTATAGGAGTTGTTGGAGACTGGGGACTTGCTATAGGAGTTGTTGGAGACTGGGGACATGCTATAGAGTTGTTGGAGACTGGGGACATGCTATAGGAGTTGTTGAAGACTGGGGACATGCTATAGGAGGTGTTGGAGACTGGGGACATGCTATAGGAGTGTTGGAGACTGGAGGCATGCTATAGGAGTTGTTGGAGACTGGGGACTTGCTATAGGAGTTGTTGGAGACTGGAGACATGTTATAGGAGTTGTTGGAGACTGGGGACTTGCTATAGAGTTGTTGAAGACTGGGGACATGCTATAGGAGTTCTTGAAGACTGGGGACATGTTATAGGAGTTGTTGGAGACTGGGCACATGCTATATGAGATTTTGGAGACTGGGGACATGGACAGGGGGTTGTTGGTGACTGGGAACATGCTATAGGAGTTGTTGCAGACTGGAGACATGCTATAGGAGTTGTTGGAGACTGGGGACGTGCTATAGGAGTTGTTGGAGACTGGGGACATGCTATAGGAGTTGTTGGAGACTGGGGACATGTTATAGGATTTGTTGGAGACTGGGGTTTTGCTATAGGAGTTTTGGAGACTGGGTATATGGACTGGGGGTTGTTGGAGACTGGGGACATGATATAGGAGTTGTTGGAGACTGGGGACATGTTATAGGATTTGTTGGAGACTGGGGTTTTGCTATAGGAGTTTTGGAGACTGGGAACATGCTATAGGAGTTGTTGGTGACTGGGGACATGCTATAGGAGTTGTTGGAGACTGGAGACATGCTATAGGAGTTGTTGGAGACTGGGGACGTGCTATAGGAGTTGTTGGAGACTGGGGACATGTTATAGGATTTGTTGGAGACTGGGGTTTTGCTATAGGAGTTTTGGAGACTGGGTATATGGACTGGGGGTTGTTGGAGACTGGGGACATGCTATGGGAGTTGTTGGAGACTAAAGATAGGCTATGGTAGTTGTAGGAGACTTAAGACATTCTATAGGAGTTGATGAAGCCAGAGGACATGATATAGGAATTGTTGGAGACTGGGGACATGCTATAAGAGTTGTTGGAGACTGGGGACATGCTATAGGAGTTGTTGGAGACTGGAGACATGCTATAGGAGGTGTTGGAGACTGGGAACATGCTATAGGAGTGTTGGAGACTGGAGACATGCTATAGGAGTTGATGAAGCCAGAGGACATGCTATAGGAGTTGTTGGAGACTGGGGGCATGCTATAGGAGTTGATGAAGCCAGAGGACATGCTATAGGAGTTGTTGGAGACTGGGGACATAATATTGGAGGTGTTGGAGACAACTTTTAAAACATTTTAAAATGGTGCTGAGACTCAAGTGGTTATGGCTTCTGTTGGTGGGCTTTGGGCTTGTGTTGATGCTGTCAGTTTGAAATGCTTCAGAAATTATTCAGAATCCATTATTTTAACCCATAGCTGACCTCCTTCTGACCTGCATTTTACCTACTTCAAGCGGGTTTCGCCTTTCTATAGACGGGTATGGGAATACAAAACCCGCTTGACGTAAACAAATGCTGATCAGGCAAGGCCCCAAAAGTCAACAAGCGTGTTTCTAAAATTTGCCCATGGGCTAAATTCATAAAACTTCATACAAGGAGAAGGATTTATTGTTTCTATTTTTCATTGGAACCGAGAATAACTGTCACTTTGTTGAAAATAAGAATCCTTATCCTGGCATTTTGATTTTGTGAAGTGAGCCCCATATATGCTATTTTAGCCCTGGTATTTTTCATTTCATGTGACTGCTGTTGCTGTTGGGAAATCCTTTCTTTTTAAGTCCAGCTATATCAGCAAATTATTTTGAGTTTTTTTCTGTTTATAACTTTCAAGAGATTAATTACACATGTTAATTTTCCTATTAGAGTGGAACTTTGGGTGAAGTCATACACAATATTACCAAAAGTATTGGGACACCTGCCTTTACACGCACATGAACTTTGATGGCATCCCAGTCCGTAGAGTTCAATATTGAGTTGGCCCATCCTTTGCAGCTATAACAGCTTCAACTCTTCTGGGAAGGCCGTCCACAAGGTTTAGGAGTGTCTATGGGAATGTTTGACCATTCTTCCAGAAGAGCATTGGTGGGGTCAGGCACTGATGTTGGATGAGAAGGTCTGGCTCGCAGTCTCCGCTCTAATTCATCCCAAAGGTGTTCTATGGGGTTGAGGTCAGGACTCTTTGTGCTATATAAATCCTGTGTAATAATAATAATGATATTCATAATTACATTATTATTATTATTAATAATAATAACAGATAACAATAATAACAATGTCACCCTATACAGCAATAGTATTTTTTTTTTTAAAGGAGCTCCACTTTTTTTTCATTAAAAAGCCATCCTTAAAGTATAGTCAAGTAGTTGAGGTCTTCATTCTGACCAGGGCTGGCCCAAGACATTGTGCTGCCTGGGCCCAAGATTGAAATGCTGCCCCCCACCCCCAAAAAATAACACCTACCAAAAGGCCCCCAAATCCATTATTTAATATCATGATAATTGAAACTATAATTAAATTTATCAGGAAGTCAGATTTACAAGCAACAGCACCTTGTCTATATGCAAAATTATATGACATACTATTATATTCAATTCAAAGGGGCAGGCTGGGGTAGTATATGGACAGGCTAGGGTAGTATATAGACAGGCTAGTGTAGTATATAGACAGGCTAGTGTAGTAAATGGGCACGCTAGGCTAATATATATATATATAGCTAGGCTAGGGTAGTATATGGACAGGCTAGGTTAGTATATGGACAGGCTAGGGTAGTATATAGACAGGCTAGTGTAGTAAATGGGCACGCTAGGGTAATATATATATAGATAGGCTAGGGTAGTATATGGACAGGCTAGGGTAGTATAGGGGCAGGCTAGGGTAGTATATGGACAGGCTAGTGTAGTATATAGACAGGCTAGGGTAGTAAATGGGCACGCTAGGCTAATATATATATAGATAGGCTAGGGTAGTATATGGACAGGCTAGGTTAGTATATGGACAGGCTAGGGTAGTATATAGACAGGCTAGTGTAGTAAATGGGCACGCTAGGGTAATATATATATAGATAGGCTAAGGTAGTATATGGACAGGCTAGGGTAGTATAGGGGCATGCCAGGGTAGTATATGGACAGGCTAGGCTAGTGTATGGACAGGCTAGGGTAGTATATGGACTGGCTAGGGTAGTATATAGACAGGCTAGGGTAGTATATGGACAGGCTAGGGTAGTATATGGACAGGCTAAGGTAGTATATGGACAGGCTAGGGTAGTATTTTGACAGGCTAAGGCAGTATAGGGGCAGGCTAGGGTAGTATATAGACAGGCTAGGGTAGTAAATGGGCATGCTAGGGTAATATATATAGACAGGCTAGGGTAGTATATGGACAGGCTAAGTAAAAATTTTTTTTTTTAAAGGAGCTCCACTTTTTTTTCATTAAAAAGCCATCCTTAAAGTATAGTCAAGTAGTTGAGGTCTTCATTCTGACCAGGGCTGGCCCAAGACATTGTGCCATTTAGACTGAAGGACTATTTAAATTAATATCAAAGTTAATAGTACTATAATTTATTACCTAAACCCCCGGAAAACCATCCACAATAAAAAACCCCCACCCCCCGTCGTAAAGTTAGAACCCGGGTCCGTCGTGTTACAGAACCCGGTCGGGACCAGTCTTACTTCTGGAGTTGATGAACTGATATGAAATTCCTACCGAAAAATTACTTTTTTTTCACCTCGAGGAAATTTTTTTTTTTAAAAATGAATCGGACAGGTATATGATGGGATCGGACAGATATATATAATGGGATCGTACGGGTAAATGATGGGATC
>BLSH010488764.1:213418-231231 GCA_018402905.1 Glandirana rugosa | reverse complement strand
GTTCCACCTCCTACCCACCTCTGAGCACCGTTCCTTGGTTCCACCTCCTACCCGTCTCTGAGCACTGTTCCTTGGTTCCACCCGCAACCACCTCTGAGCACCGTTCCTTGGTTCCACCCCATACACATCTCTGAGCACCATTCCTTGGTTCCACCCCCTACCCACCTCTGAGCACCGTTCCTTGGTTCCACCCCGTACCCACCTCTGAGCACCGTTCCTTGGTTCCACCCCATACCCATCTCTGAGCACCGTTCCTTGGTTCAACCCCATACCCATCTCTGAGCACCGTTCCTTGGTTCCACCCCCTACCCACCTCTGAGCACCGTTCCTTGGTTCCACCCCGTACCCACCTCTGAGCACCGTTCCTTGGTTCCACCCCCTACTCACCTCTGAGCACCGTTCCTTGGTTCCACCGTTAACCACCTCTGAGCACCATTCCTTGGTTCCATCACCTACCCACCTCTGGGCACCGTTCCTTGGTTCCACCACCCACCCACCTCTGAGCACTGTTCCTTGGTTCCACCCCCTACCCATCTCCGAGCACCGCTCCTTGTCTCCACCCGGCCACTACTGACCTCTGAGCACTGTTCCTTGGTTCCACCCCCTACGCATCACCTAGTACTGCTGCCAATTGCAATTGTGAAATTACAATTTATATTTGATGATAATTTCAACAATATTATTAATAATAATACTAATAAAAATAACAATAAAAACATAATATTAATAACAACAATAATACTAATAGTAACAACAATATTAATAGTGATAACAATAATAATAAAAATGATAACAACAATAATAATGATAATAAAATAATAACAATAATATTAACAACAATGATAATAATAATAATAATAATAATAATAATAATAACAACAATAATAATAATAACAATAAAAATAATAATATTAATAACAACAATAATAATAATAATAATAACAAAAATGATGATAATAATAATGAGAATAATAATAACAATATTATTTATAATAATAACAATAATAACAATAATAATAATAACAATAATAATAACAATAAAAATAATAATATTAATAACAACAATAATAATAACAAAAATGCTGATAATAATAATAATAATATTAATAATGATGAGAATAATAATAACAATATTATTAATAATAATAACAATAATAATAATAACAATAAAAATAATAATATTAATAACAACAATAATAATAATAATAATAATAACAAAAATGCTGATAATAATAATAATAATAATAACAACAATAATAATAATAAAAAAGGCAAAATTATTAATTTCACTGCAAATTTAATTTTGCTCAAACCAGCCATGTTTGACGCCAACATTTTTTTCTTTGCTAAAGCTCGTAGGGAAGGATCTGTGGCCATTCAAAGCACCACTTTTCGGCGAGCTAAGAAACCATTGAGAATAAAAGATTATCCTTAGAAATAAATTCCTGGCCTTTATATAGAGCAGCCATGATCTGTCTACAGAACCTGCACTGCTCTATAACTGAATCCCCTGAAGGACATATTTCCCACTGAGAAGGCCCCTCGTACCGCGTGTGATTCCGCTCTCCTATTTACCACCAAGTAGCATAAATACCGCTTTCCATGTGAAAACATTGTATTTTCTTATGAGAGGGTACAGGAGTTCATCGTAATAATAGATGTTGCAGTTAGAGGGTTTTTGTTCTGTGAATCGAAGGTGCTGATTTGCTGTGAGATGTCTGAGCCGAACGTGATTGCCGGCAATATTTTTCCTCGCTGCCGCAACGTTCAACTTAAACACTAACAGCTTGAGGTAGATTTTTTTTTTTTTTTTCCATGTTTTCAGTTTTAATTCTTTTGCCAGGAGAAAGCAAAGCAATGAGAGGAAATGAGAATGACCTTGTGCCAGTGACCCGTGCGAGGCGAAGATTAGCGACATGAACGCCGCACTGTATCGTGTGTGCGTTCAAAAATACGACTCCTGATTGCTCCTGATTACAGCTTATGTGGAAAAATAAAGTCGCTTCTTTATGGCATATCTTACCCATAATTTGTTAATTATTTGGATAAAATTTGGTATATACAAAGAATAAAATGTTTCCTTTAGATCTAATAATACTAATTTAAAAAATGCGATAATAAATAATAATACATAAAAAAAAATTAATAAATAATAATAAAAAAAAATAATAATAATACAGTCCAATTATAGAAAATAATGTAAATAAAAAAATAAGAGGAAATAAATAATAAGAAATATGAAAATAATAATACCACAACCAAATTGATTAAGATCATTTGTTTAATATATTTGTTATTGGCCTTTTTTTTTAGATGAAAACTGATACTGTAAATCTATAAAGCAAAATGTTTCTTTTGTATCTCATAATAATAATAATAATTTTTAATATGATCATAAATATTTCTTAATAATATAAATAAACAACAACAGTAAATATTATTACTACTAATAATAATAGCAATAATAATACTACATTAAAATAATATATCAATATGATAATAACTATTTAATAAATAAACAACAACAGTAAATATTATCACTACTACTACTACTACTACTAATAATAGCAATAATAATACTACATTAAAATAAAAAATACATAATAATATACATTTAAATAAAATAAGAAAAAATAATAACAAATATGAAAATAATAATACCACAAATTGATTAAGATAATTTGTTTAATATATTTGTTACTGGCCTTTTTTTTAGATGAAATCTGATACTGTAAATCTATAAAGCAAAATGTTTCTTTTGTATCTCATAATAATAATAATCATTTTTAATATGATCATAAATATTTAATAAATAATATAAATAAACAACAACAGTAAATATTATTACTACTACTACTACTAATAATAATAATAACAATAATAATACTACATTAAAATAATATATCAATATGATAATAACTATTTAATAAATAATATAAATAAACAACAACAGTAAATATTATCACCACTACTACTACTACTACTAATAATAATAATAATAACAATAATAATAATACATTAAAATAAAAATTACATAATAATATACATTTAAATAAAATAAGAAAAAATAATAAGAAATATGAAAATAATAATACCACAAATTGATTAAGATAATTTGTTTAATATATTTGTTATTGGCCTTTTTTAGATGAAATCTGGTACTCTAAATCTATAAAGCAAAATGTTTCTTTTGTATCTCATAATAATAATAATAATTTTTAATATGATCATAAATATTTAATACATAATATACATAAACAACAACAGTAAATATTATTACTACTACTACTAATAATAATAATAACAATAATAATACTACATTAAAATAATATATTAACCGGTACAGGTCCGCGCTATTGACAAAAGACGTCAACAGCGTGGACCTGAAAATCCGGGGGGACGTCCATGGACGTCCGCCCCTTTACACGCCCCCTGCGCGCACTGGGCGGAGTCTCGATGTCTCGATGTCCGCTCCTGACCCGCGATCGCCTTACAGAGCAGTAGAACGGGGAACCGCCGATGTAAACACGGCGGTTCCCCGTTCTGTGAATGGGACAAACAGATCTACTGATCCCTGTCACTGGGATCCGTTAGATCTGTTATGTCCCGACCAGCCCATCCCCCCCACAGTTAGAACACCCAGGGAACATATTTAACCCCTTCACTGCCAATGACATTTATACAGTAATCAGTGGACATTTAAATTTCTGATCGCTGTATAAATGTCATTGGTCCCAAAAAAGTGTCAAAAATGACCGACATGTCCGCCCCAATATCAAAGTCCCGATAAAAATCGCAGATCGCCGCCATTACTAGTAAAAAAAATAATAATAATAAAAACGCCATAAATCAATTCCCATAGTTTGTAGACGCGATAACTTTTGCGCAAACCAATCAATAAACGCCGATTGTGATTTTTTTTACCAAAAATATGTAGAAGAATATAAATCGGCCAAACCCAATAAATAATTTTTTTATTTTTTTTTATTTTGGGATATTTATTAGAGCAAAAAGTAAAAAATATTGTTCTTTTTTCAAAATTGTCGCTCTTGGTTTTGTTCATAGCGCAAAAAATAAAAACCGCAGAGGTGATCAAATACCACCAAAAGAAAGCTCTATTTGTGGGGAAAAAAGGACATCAATTTTATTTGGGTACAATGTCACACGACCGCGCAATTGTCATTCAAAATGCGACAGCGCTGAAACCTGAAAATTGGTCTGGGCAGGAGGGGGGTTTAAGTGCCCAGTAAGGAAGTGGTTAATATGACCATAAATATTTAATAAATAATATAAATAAACAACAACAGTAAATATTATCACTACTACTACTAATAATAATAATAATAACAATAATAATAATAATACATTAAAAAAAAAACATAATAATATACATTTAAATAAAATAAGAAAAAATAATAAGAAATATGAAAATAATAATACCACAAATTGATTAAGATAATTTGTTTAATATATTTGTTATTGGCCTTTTTTAGATAAAATCTGGTACTGTAAATCTATAAAGCAAAATGTTTCTTTTGTATCTCATAATAATAATTTTTAATATGATCATAAATATTTAATAAATAATATACATAAACAACAACAGTAAATATTACTACTACTACTACTACTACTACTAATAATAATAGCAATAATAATACTACATTAAAATAATATATTAATATGATCATAAATATTTAAGAAATAATATAAATAAACAACAAAAGTAAATATTATTATTATTACTACTACTACTAATAATAATAATAATAACAATAATAATACTACATTAAAATAAAAAATACATAATAATATACATTTAAATAAAATAAGAAAAAAATAAGAAGAAATATGAAAATAATAATACCACCACTATTTTGCAAATTGATTCATACCATTTGATTGGTATACAAGAAGAGTAATGTATGTATGATGGGGTGTCTAATACCTGATAACCATTGGCCTGTGGCCATTCAGAGCGATAAATGTAGTATGGGGGGTACATTTGATTTGTATATTTGTTATTGGCCTTTTTAGATGAAATCTGGAATATCTATAAAGCTAAATATCTCTTTTATATATAATAATACGAATTAATTATATGATAATAGTTATTTAATAAATAATGTAAATACTACTAATAATAATACATAAAAATAATAAAAAATAATATATATAGAGAAATAGAAATAAAAAAATATTAAGAAATATAAAAGTAATAATACCACCACAATTTTGCAAATTGTTTCAGATAATTTGTTTAATATATTTGCTATAGGCCTTTTAAGATGAAATCTGTAAAATCCAAAAAACAAAATGTTTCTTTTAAATCTAATAATAATAATAATAATGAATCATATGATAATAAATATGTAATTAATCATATACATAAGCAACAATAAATACATAATAATAATACATTAAAATAATGAAGAAATATTATAAAGTATTAGGAAACAAAATAATAAGAAATGTGAACATAATACCACCACCATTTTGCAAATTGATTCAGATAATTTGTTTAGTATATTTGTTATAGGCCTTTTAAGATGAAATCTGGAAAACCCAAAAAAAAACAAATGTTTCTTTTATATCTTATAATAATAATGGACAATATGATAGTAAATATTAAAATGAATAATATACATAAGCAACAATAAATAAATAATAAAAAATGCATTAAAATAATTTAAAAATGTTATAAAATAATAGGAAACAAAATAATAAGAAGAAATATAATAATACTAATGCCACCAACATTTTGCAAATTGATTCAGCTAATTTTTTTCTTTAGCATATCTGTTATTGGCCTTTTTTATATTTTATTTTTATTAGAGTAAAAAAAAAAAAAAAACTTGAGAAAAAGTACATAAAATTAAAAATACAGAAATACAGTGTAGTGTTATTAGGCTTTTTTGGGTTAGAATTTACACTCAAAAGTCAATTAATTGTGGTCATTTAATTTTGTTTATCATGCCGTACTAAATAGATTGTTCAGATTGATTCAGGAATCACACAAAGGCGCAATCATTCATGGCTGATATCGCGTGCGAGCTGCTTATGTTCAGTGTTTTAATAATTTCTTTATATATACAGTATTTATTTATTTTTTATTTTTTTTTATTGTCATACACGACATTACATTACAGTGATAATAATCACGCTTTCAGTTTTTACATTCACACTTCCACGGCCTGATAATTAATATTGGAACATTTCCTACATTATAATTTAAAGTGCATGTTAGGGCAACGCAAAAACATTTGCAATAAATCTATGCGGTACAGGCAAATTTCTTTCTGTTTTTTTTTTTTTTTATCCCTCTAAAGATCGTGCAAGTGCAAAAAAATACTTGCTGATGAGCACCTCCTAATTTTTTGATATGGAAAGGAGTAGCAAATTTATGTAGGCATAGGACACACCCCCTGCCACGCCCCCTTAAAGGCGAATTATACCAAAAAAAATTTTTTTTTTTTTTTTTTTTTTTTTTAACCACTACTATTCCTTTATATTGGCTTTTAGAATATACAAATGCAACAATTTAGAAACTGGATGAAAGGTTTAGCACTGGGAAATCGTTTTTGATAGATAAATAGTGCAGGTGTATGCAGCGGACCAAAATGAGGGACAAATATGGAGGAAAGGAGACCTTTTTTTTTTCAAATCAGGGGACAGCTGGGAGCTATGCTGATGTACCAGAAATATTACCAGCTTCTAATTTGTTTTATTACAAATTTTTTTTTCTTTTAAACACTTGACCTCCGGAAGATTTGCCCCCTTTTATGACCATGCGGCACTGCGTCGCTTTAACTGACAATTGCGCGGTCGTGCGACTCTGTACCCGAAACAAAATCAATGCCCCCCCACAAATAGAGCTTTTCTTATGTGGGTATTTGATCACCAGCTTTTTTTTTTTACATTTTTTTGCGCCATAAACAAAAAAAAACTTTTTTTACTTTCTGCTAATAAAATAAAAATTTAAAAATAAAATGTCTTCAAAAATTTAAGCCAATATGGATTCTGCTACATGTTTTTGGTAAAAAAAAAAAATTCCAATAGGCGTATATTGATTGCTTTGCGCAAAAGTTATAGCGTCTACAAACTATGGGATATTTTTATTTATTTATTTTTAATTTTTATTTTTTTTCTAGTAATGGCGGCGATCAACGACTGATAGTGAGACTGCGATAATGCGGTGGACAAATTGGACACCTAACTGACACATTTGACACTTTTATGGGGACCAGCAGTGGCGGCCGCACATGCAGGGTGCAGGGCACAGCCCCCCCTAACCCAAGCGCCCGGCCCCTAATCTACATGCAGGGTGTTTTTTTTGAAGCACGTGATTAGAGTCGGAGGCTCTAATTGGCTTCAAAAAGGCTGGGCTCGGGGCGCAGAGCACTGCACCCTGAGCCCACCCAGTTGTGTGAATTAATATTCCCTAACATCTTTCTCTTTCTATTCCCGGCCAATCAGGAAGCGGGTCCCGAGACCCGATTGGCCGGGAGTACTAAGACCCGTTTGGCCGGGAGTCCTAACCCCTGATTGGCTGGGAGCGATGGCCGGGACTAGCTGACCTGGATAGGGTAAATGTGGGGCTGGTGGAGGGCCTGGCGGCGACGGGTGAGCAATGGGGCGTTGGGGGGAAGTGGCGATCGTTTGAGCGAGCGCCGGGGGTTGGTTGGTTGGCTGGCTGTGGGCCGCCCCCCCCCCCAAGCATGTTGAGCACCAGCTGCCGCTGGGGACCAGTGACACCGATACAGTGATCAGTGCTAAAAATATGCACTGTCACTGTATTAATGACACTGGCTGGGAAGGGGTTTACAAATGTGTGCCTAGTAAGTAGATGGGCAACTTCTAAGTGTGGGGTTAGGAGTGCCTAGTACAAACCTCTACTTAAAATCTTTATTTGTTAGGAACAACAGATACACCCAATGAGTTTTAGGAGGAAAGAACTCCCCCCTTCTTCAGGGCACGAACAACGATTTGCAAAGCAGGATGAAATTACATAGAAAGTTTGATTTGAAGTTGGATGAAGGCAAGGGCTTACTAATGGCATGCATACAACTTCCCGGATCTACGTCCGGGGCGTCGCCCCCCCTCCTCGAAATGCGTTGGTTGGCTGTGTCTGCTGCTCCTAACAAGTAAAGGTTTTAAACTAATTTCAAGGCAGATGGAAGGATCAACGGTAAAACATACTACTCCAAGCACTCCCCTCTACTTGTTCCTCTGGCTGTTGTCAGGTGCCCACCCAAGAGCGGGTCACCACTTTGCTGATGCATTGTCAAAGGGAAATGAACAGACCACACACTGATGATATCACCAATGTTAAAACCAGCTTTAATCCAGCAAAAATGCTTTGCAACGTGCAGTCACCGTCTGTTCTCCTCCCGCTCCAATGCGTTTCGCCCACAAAAGGCGTGTCTTAATCAAGGAGATATGTTTATGAAGGTACAATGGAGAGGAGATGAGGAGGAGAGGTTATGGTGATGAGGGGGTTGATAAGATGAGGAGGAAGGTTTATGGAGACAAGGAGGGGGAGGGGACGAGGTGGAGGGGTTATTGAGATGAGGAGGGAGGAGGGTTTATAGAGAGAAGGAGGGGGTTATGGAGTTAAGGAGGGGGAGAAGATGAAGGAGGATTTATGGTGATGAAGGTGAGGGAGATCAAGAGCCTCATGGGCCTGGTGCTGAGGATTTTGGTGGTGGCCTTTTTATGGAAATAAAATGGAAATGCAAACAATTTTTTGTTAAAACAAATTAAATATGCTGCCACAATTTACATATCAATCATGGGTACGCTGTATACAGGGCTGGTCAGTATTAGTGACTCACTCACACCATTGGCTGGGCCTATCTTTAGGAAGGGGCCTGGAGCCAGTGGTGTATCATCCATGGGTGCAGGGTGTTCACTGAACACGGGCCCTGAATGGGTGGGGGGATGAGTGGCCCTGGGGGGGGGTCTCCTTTCGGCAGAGCTCCTTGACCTAGTATTCAATGGTCAGCTTCAGCTGATCTAAAAGAACGGGGTCTGTCAGACCTTCTGGCTAGGCAGACCAGTCGTACCCCATGTCCCTGTCAGGAGTCTTGCGCCAAGGGGGATCAGGGAGAGGTCCTTTTTTTTTGTGTTTTTTAATCCATTGTGGTGCAAAAATCTAAAACGGAAATACCATTAAGTGAACAAAATAATGTGAAACTCACACTAACAAGTGCACTTAGGGGTGTGGATAAAGTGCACTTGTTAGTGTGAGTTTCACATGCACGTTTTTTGTTTTTTTTTGTTCACTTAATGGTTTTTCTGTTTTAGATTTTTGCACCACTGCAGATTAATAAAAAGAAGAAAAAAGTGGCTTAGAGTTTAGAACTTTCCTTGCAGCCCACTGATCTTCAGGTCAAGTCCTGGTCAGAACACTAGATGCATGGAATTTGCATGTTCTCCCTATGCTTGCATAGATTTCCTCCCACACTGCAAAGACATGCCCATAGCTTAATCACCTCCTATCTAAAATTGCACCCAGTATGATATTCTACTAATTGCACACAAGACTGCTGCCTCATCATCTGCGCCAACAGTGGATAAAGTGCTTTGAGCCCCCCAGGGAGAAAAGCAAGCAGCATATATATTCATTTTTAAAAAATCAAATAGCAGAATGCAGTAGTAGTGTGGAGGTCAGCAGGAGGAACCATGCATGTTTTGTAGTTTTACATTTTATTGAGAGCACATTTTCTATTTTTTTTAATCATTTCCTAATTTTACATTTTCCTTTTTTTAATCACTATTCTATGTATAACATTTACCATATAGAATATTATTATTATATAATCTCTGCAAAAGTATTAGTAACCTTGCAGGCTGGAACAGCTCATGGTACCGCTCAACCGTGTCATTATTTTCCTGTTTTCTTTGATAATTGTTCATTGTTCTTGTGTCCTTTCTTGGCAGACAGGAAAAATATCTGCAGATTGCTAAATAAGGACAAAGTCATATTAGTCTTTATAGGGAGGTTATTCAGAAGGACGGGCTAAAGAAGAAAGGTTATTTTCTGAATACTTGCCTCCCACCTGCCCAATCTCCGAGCTATGTTCCCATCATTTAAAGGAGAAACTAAACGACAATATGTTTGCTTACATTTGATTGGATGATTGACGTTGAAACAATGTAGCCTTATTCATTAGAGCAGGGGTACTTTAGGTTTTTTTTTGGGGGGGGGGGCGGGGGCACCCTGTAGCCAGTTGAATTAAACCATTCCCCATCATTGGTATCAGTGGGAGTAATAGTGCCCATTCATTGGTATCAGTGGGAGGAATAGTGTCCCATCATTGGTGTCAGTGGGAGGAATAGTGTCCCATCATTGGTATCAGTGGGAGGAATAGTTCCCCATCATTGGTGTCAGTGGGAGGACTAGTGTCCCATCATTGGTATCAGTGGGAGGAATAGTTCCCCATCATTGGTGTCAGTGGGAGGAATAGTGTCCCATCATTGGTATCAGTCGGAGGAATAGTGCCCCATCATTGGTGTCAGTGGGAGGAATAGTGCCCCATCATTGGTATCAGTGGGAGGAATAGTGCCCCATCATTGGTATCAGTGGGAAGAATAGTGCCCTATCATTGGTATCAGTGGGGGAATAGTGCCTCATCATTGGTATCAGTGGGAGGAATAGTGCCCCATCATTGGTATCGGTGGGAGGAATAGTACCCCATCATCAGTGTCAGAGGGCCCTCCACTCCAAACTCGCTCATTCATGTCTTTATGGACCTTGCTGTGTGCCCTGGTGCAAATCATTTGGTAGAGGGGAGATTGTGGTGTGGGGTTGTATTTCAGTGGTTGGGCTTGGCCCCTTAGTTCCAGTGAAGGGAACTCTTAAGGCGTCAGCATACCAAGACATTTTGGACAGTTTCATGCTCCCGTCTTTGTGGCACAGTTTGGGGATGACCCCTTCCTATTCCAACATGACTGCGCACCACCGCACAAAGCAAGGTCCATAAAGACATGGATGAATGAGTTTGGGGTGGAGGAACTTGACTGTCCTGACAGCAACCCGATAGAACACCTTTGGGATGAATTAGAGCGGAGACTGCAAGCCAGGCCTTCTCATCCACATCAGTGCCTGACCTCACAAATGCTCTTCTGGAAGAATGGTCAAACATTTCCATAGACACTCCTAAACCTTGGGACGGCCTTCCCAGAAGAGTTGAAGCTGTTATTGCTGCAAAGGGTGGGCCAACTCAATATTGAACCCTACGGACTAAGACTGGGATGCCATTAAAGTTCATGGGCGTTGTAAAGGGAGGTGTCCCAATACTTTTGACTGGGAACTTAACAATGTAAACACATTTTTACTGAAATGTTTTTAATAGATGGTTATTGCGTGATCACCCTGTTATGCCGATTGGTGATAACTATTGAGGGGAGAAGATTTTTTCATTCACAGTATGGTGGATGGCAGTGTTGCCAACCTCCCGCAGCGTTTTTTACTGGCAAAACATGGAAAATTTACTGGCGGAGCACATTTTTTACTGGCAACCTGAAAAATAACAGAACTTCTATTAATAACTATGACAATTGATATTCAAACACATAATGCAAACACTGACAATACCCATATTATGTAATTTGCTTAGTTTACACTTAAAAAATCAGCACAGCATGACAAATTATCAGACTCTGATATTCATAGATCGTTGTAAAAATCACTGATTTTTACAAACTGTCAGTAAATTTACTGGCGGTTGGCAACCCTGGTGGATGGGATGGACTGAAAAACTCAAACCATATTGGACTTTATTCTAGAACTGCATGACCTTGGGATATAGTTCATCCTCTGTATATATTATACAGATTTTTGAGCAAAGTTGTCCTTTTTTCTTTTTTTTGTGTTTTTTTTATTTCTATACATGAATTTATATTGTGGATTGTAATATTGATTATAACCCGGATGGTTTACACTTGGAATATGGATTGAACAGGAGGTTCAACACAATTATAGTCAACACATTTTTAGATCACATTCTATTTTTTGGTACAGTATGTGAGAATAGCGCCTTATTTTATTTATTGATTTCGATTGTAATTTTATTAACACTTAAAGGGCCAGCTGTCACATTAATGATTGTAGGTTGGCGCCCTATATAATTGGATTTCAGAGGTATGAGGTTAATACAGAGGAATATCAAGCCTTGTAGGTGGTACAGAGATAGGAGATGCTACATGCCAAGGCATCAAACCCTGCAGAGGCATGAGACACCGTGCGATATTTTCGGAAATTCGAAAATTTTGAAAAGCAGAAATTCGGAATTCGCGAATTTGGTAATTCGAAAATGCCGAAATTCGATAGTAAAAAATCCGAAAAGTCGGAAATTCGAAAATAAGAAAGAAAATTAGAAATACTGACTAACTATTTAATAACTATTACATTATAGGTATTGGAATTTCCTTTCAAAATTGGCTGTTAGTGAACGTAAATACGAACTTTATCACTAACAGCCACATTTTAAAGGGAATTCAAATGCCTATAATTTAATAGTTACTAATAGTTAAAGTGGAGTTCCACCCAAAAGTGTAACTTCCGCTTTAAGACCTCCTCCCCTGCTTCGGATGCTGAAACTGAGCTTTTGGGGAGGAGGGGGGATGGGGATACCCGATTTTTAGGGGTACTTCGGCTTCGGTCGCCTTAGGCAATCGGAAGTGGAAGGTCTCCTTCCCCCTCCCTCCCAAAGTCTTCTGGGACGCAGGACAGGTCCTAGAAGACTTTGGGACCAATCACGAAGTGCATCGCCGCTCGTGCATGCATGTGCGTGCCACTGCCGGGTGCCCACAGCAGCAATGACGGCACCACGGAGGGGAGGGAGGCGCCATGCGGCCCCATCGCTGGAACAGGAGACAGATGAATATCTATTTATTAAAAGTCAGCAGCTACACTTTTTGTAGCTGCTGACTTTTAATAAACATTCGGAAAGGGTGGAACTCCGCTTTAAGTTATTATTAGTTAGTTATTATTTCAGATTTTCGAATTATCGTATTCTCAGATTTTCAAATTTCCGATTTCCCGAATTTTCAAATTTCAGGTTTTCGGAATTTCCGATTTTCATATTACCGAGTTTTCGAAATAACGAAAATTCAGGAAAAACTCGGAAATTCGTCCGAATTACTGAATTTCTAAAAATTTGTTAAAAAATTAATTAGGAATGAAACGAATTGCACATGACTAATCAGGACCGTCTTTAACCCAGGGCAAAAGGGGCAGCTGCCCTGGGCCCACTCGTTGTTGTGGGGCCCATGGCAGCTGCCCCTTGAGCCCACACTGCCTGCTAATAATGGGCAACTGAGTTTGGAAGGGCACAAAAAATGTTTTTGCAGGGTCCAATCAATAATAAAGGCGGCCCTGTCTCTAATACAGAGGTATGATGCATTGTATTAGAAGATAATGCATGTAATATAGAGGTATGAGTCACTGCATTAATACAGAGGTATGGTGCATTGTATTAGAAGATAATGCATGTAATATAGAGGTATGAGTCACTGCATTAATACAGAGGTATGGTGCATTGTATTAGAAGATATTGCATGTAATATAGAGGTATGAGTCACTGTTAATACAGAGGTATGATGCACTGTATTAGAAGATAATGCATGTAATATAGAGGTATGAGTCACTGCATTAATACAGAGGTATGGTGCACTGTATTAGAAGATAATGCATGTAATATAGAGGTATGAGCCACTGCATTAATACAGAGGTATGGTGCACTGTATTAGAAGATAATGCATGTAATATAGAGGTATGAGCCACTGCATTAATACAGAGGCATGGTGCACTGTATTAGAAGATAATGCATGTAATATAGAGGTATGAGCCACTGCATTAATACAGAGGTATGGTGCACTGTATTAGAAGATAATGCATGTAATATAGAGGTATGAGCCACTGCATTAATACAGAGGTATGGTACATTGTATTAGAAGATAATGCATGTAATATAGAGGTATGAGTCACTGCATTAATACAGAGGTATGGTGCATTGTATTAGAAGATAATGCATGTAATATAGAGGTATGAGTCACTGCATTAATACAGAGGTATGGTGCATTGTATTAGAAGATATTGCATGTAATATAGAGGTATGAGCCACTGCATTAATACAGAGGTATGGTGCACTGTATTAGAAGATAATGCATGTAATATAGAGGTATGAGCCACTGCATTAATACAGAGGTATCGTGCACTGTATTAGAAGATAATGCATGTAATATAGAGGTATGAGCCACTGCATTAATACAGAGGCATGGTGCCTTGTATTAGAAGATAATGCATGTAATATAGAGGTATGAGCCACTGCATTAATACAGAGGTATGGTGCATTGTATTAGAAGATAATGCATGTAATATAGAGGTAGGAGTCACTGCATTAATACAGAGGTATGGTGCATTGTATTAGAAGATACTGCATGTAATATAGAGGTATGGGTCACTGCAATAATACAGAGGTATGATGCACTGTATTAGAAGATAATGCATGTAATATAGAGGTAGGAGTCACTGCATTGATACAGAGGTATGATGCATTGTATTAGAAGATAATGCATGTAATATAGAGGTATGAGTCACTGCATTAATACAGAGGTATGGTGCATTGTATTAGAAGATACTGCATGTAATATAGAGGTATGGGTCACTGCAATAATACAGAGGTATGGTGCACTGTATTAGAAGATAATGCATGTAATATAGAGGTATGAGTCACTGCATTAATACAGAGGTATGGTGCACTGTATTAGAAGATAATGCATGTAATATAGAGGTATGAGCCACTGCATTAATACAGAGGTATGGTGCATTGTATTAGAAGATAATGCATGTAATATAGAGGTAGGAGTCATTGCATTAATACAGAGGTATGGTGCATTGTATTAGAAGATAATGCATGTAATATAGAGGTATGAGTCACTGCATTAATACAGAGGTATGATGCACTGTATTAGAAGATAATGCATGTAATATAGAGGTATGAGTCACTGCATTAATACAGAGGCATGGTGCACTGTATTAGAAGATAATGCATGTAATATAGAGGTATGAGTCACTGCATTAATACAGAGGTATGATGCATTGTATTAGAAGATAATGCATGTAATATAGAGGTATGAGTCACTGCATTAATACAGAGGTATGGTGCATTGTATTAGAAGATACTGCATGTAATATAGAGGTATGAGTCGCTGCATTAATACAGAGGTATGGTGCACTGTATTAGAAGATACTGCATGTAATATAGAGGTATGAGTCGCTGCATTAATACAGAGGTATGGTGCATTGTATTAGAAGATACTGCTGAAGGAACTCCCCTATCTGTCCAAAATGTCCATATGGGTGACTTTATTCAAATGACCTGGAGATGTCCTAAACTAGCGCGATATTGGATTGAGGTTGTCCAGACTATCTCTGAAGTGACTCAGCTCTTACTCCATTGGTTTGCCTGTTGGGGGCAATAGATGCTGAGATGTACCCTAAAGGTATTTATCATATGGTCACTGGACTATTATACCTTGCCAGGAAGATGATAGCTAGATTGTGGATGTCACATGCAGCACCAACTAAAGCCCAATGGATACCAAAAGTCAATACTACCCATCTCATTGAGCAATTTGGCCTACCGCCATCGTAATGCGGCCAAGAAGTTTGACCTTATCTGGCAGAACTGGTTCCCGGCACAGCTGGTTAGGGATCAACTTCTGCAGCTATAAGCCCTCCGAAGGTTAAAGTTAGTGTCTGCCTGAGTTTGGGGCACTCTCTTTCTAACATACATGTGTGTTGAAGAAGAGGTTATCCTAATATTGCCCGTTGGTTCACCTATCTTATGTTCTTTATGTAGTTGGTTCAAAAAAACTGAAAATACACGTATCTGATGTTCTGTTGAAGCTGGCGTCTTTGATTTGCATCTCGTTGTACTTACCTATGCAATGAGTATTAATCTTTATAATTAGAGCTTTGACTCTGAAATGTTTATACATCTTTTCGTAATGTGTATTTATTGTATTCTTGTCTTTCGGCAATAAAAATAGTTTTGCTGTTCTTGGATGGTTGGGAGAAGTTGCTCTCGGAGGAAATTTTTGGACCATTCTTTATTCATGGAGTGGTGTTCATAGGCAAAATTGTGAGTGAGCCCATTCCCTTGGCTGAGAAGCAACCCCAACCATGAATGGTCTCAGGATGCTTTACTGTTGGCATGACCCAGGACTGAAGGTAGCGCTCACCTTTTCTCCAGACAAGGTTATTTCCGGATGTCCCAAACAATTGCAAAGGGAATTCATCAGAGAACATGACTTTACCCCCAGTCCTCGGCAGTCCAATCCCTGTGCCTTCTGCAAAATATCACAATGTTCCTGATGTTTTTCCTGGAGAGAAGTGGCTTCTTTGCTGCCCTTCTTGACACCAGGCCATCCTCCAAAAGTCTTCTTCTCACTGTGCCTTCAGATGCCCTCACACCTGCCTGCTGCCATCCCTGAGTAAGCTCTGCACTGGTGGCACCCCGATCCCGCAGCTGAATCAACTGTAGGAGACGGTCCTGGAGCTTGCTGGACTTTCTTGGGCTCCCTGAAGTCTTCTTCACAAATGCAGGGGAAATGTTTTTTATGGGATTAAAGTGGAGTTCCGGATGTCCTAAACAATTGGAAAGGGAATTCATCAGAGAACATGACTTTCCCCCAGTCCTCAGCAGTCCAATCCCTGTACCTTCTGCAGAATATCACTCTGTCCCTGATGTTTTTCCTGGAGAGAAGTGGCTCCTTTGCTGCCCTTCTTGACACCAGGCCACCCCCCAAAAGTCTTCTCCTCACTGTGTGTGCCGATGTCCTCACACCTGCCTGCTGCCATCCCAGAGTAAGCTCTGCAGTGGTGGCGCCCCAATCCCGCAGCTGAATCAACTGTAGGAGACGGTCCTGGCGCTTGCTGGACTTTCTTGGGCTCCCTGAAGTCTTCTTCACAAATGCAGAGGAAATGTTTTTTATGGGATTAAAGCGGAGTTCCACCCTGTTAAAAGTCAGCAGCTACCAAAAGGGCCACTAACAATTAACAATCGGCCACCTGTCCCTCGTTCCAGCGATGCGGCCACCCGAGGGCTTGCTTGTCTCCCCTCGGCGGCACCGGCATCACAAGTGTAGGCACCCGGCTTTGGCCGGGCACTCACTGTGCATGAGCTAGTCACGCTGAGGCTTATTATTATACAGTATTTATATAGCGCCGACAGTTTGCGCAGCGCTTTACAATATTCGGGCAGACAGTACAATACAATACAATTCAATACAGGAGGAATCAGAGGGCCCTGCTCGGTAGAGCTTACAATCTAGGAGGGAGGGTTAAATGATACGAGAGGGAAATAGCCGTGGGGGGATGGGTTGATTGAGAATAAAAAGTGCAGTTGTTAGGTGGCGGCAGGATAGGCTTCCCTGAAGAGAAAAGTTTTCAGGGATCGCCTAAAGGTGGTAAGATTTGGGGAGATGGCTCGTCCCGGGAGACTAAGGAGGACATAACTTAACATAACATAACATGACAGACGGGCTTATAACATTTCGCGACGCGTTTGACAGCCGCGATATATTTATGACATATTATTATTCGGAGTCGCACTGATCGAGTACGTGTCACTCACGGGCCGGTTTCGGCCCACGGATGTGAACACTACGGCCACGGCGGCTCCCCTCTGTTCGTTCGGGAGCCCACCGGCGTAGCGACCTTGCTCCCTGTCCACCGGCTAACAATTAACAATCACCGGGAAAACCATCGACGACTGAAAATTGTCCCACCTTGAGGCGAAATT
>BLSH010488764.1:177870-193973 GCA_018402905.1 Glandirana rugosa | reverse complement strand
AATGCCCCTTACACTTGTGGTCATTGGGAAGAATGCTCCCTACACTTGTGGTCATTGGGAAGAATGCCCCCTACACTTGTGGTCATTGGGAAGAATGCTCCCTACACTTGTGGTCATTGGGAAGAATGCTCCTCACACTTGTGGTCATTGGGAAGAATGCTCCTCACACTTGTGGTCATTGGGAAGAATGCTCCTCACACTTGTGGTCATTGGGAGGAATTACCCCTTACAGATAACGAAAAATATCAGTGATGTCATTGGGAATTTATCTGAGAGGTAGAAATTGACCATTGCTCAAGGAACCCCTAGCAACCTCTGGAGGAACCCTAGGGTTCCATGGAACCCTGGTTGAGGAACCCTGACCTAAGGGGATCAGGAAAGAATTTTTTTTTCCACTAGTAGAGCAAATTGGACCGTACTTTGAGGGTTGTTTTGCCATCCTCTGGATCATTTGTGGCTATATGGAGGTTTTCTATTTATTTATCCTTTATTTTTTCTATTGGTTGAACTAGATGGACCTCTGTCTCAAAGAAGTAACTATGTAGTATATTCACAGCTTAAATAAAAAAAAAAATTGGCTTTAGTATAGGATTTTAAATGAAAATCATAACAGCCTCTCAAAACCACACCTAAACTGTTTTAAAATAGTTACAACCAAATGTATCATGTTTTCTTCATGTAAATAACAGAGAAGATATCTCCCCAGTGTTGGCCGCTCAGCTCCTACGTTCCTGGGAAAGTAGCGATGTAGTCCTGGAAATAACACATGGGAATGAGATTTTCTGCTGCAATTTTAGTGCAAATAAACAACAAGGAGATGAAAGAAGAATCCTAAAACAACTCAAACCCATAAATCTCAGGAAATAAATGAACTCGAATATATGTAGCCTACAGTGCCTAGACATGATCGGAATAAATCTGAGATGCAGGAAACTTGTTTCTCGGAATTACAGCTCTATCCAGTATATACAACTTTATATGAAGCCGTATAACCTGCTGATAGTAGCAAAATAATGTTCTGAGATAAGTTTTTATGATATTTGAGACCCATGCTATTTGGCTTCTTCTTGGTACTAGATATGGTAGGCATTTCAAAGTACATAATCTAAAAGGAGAATCATACTTGGCTGGTGGTGGTCTTGGTGGTGGCATTCATGGTGGCCTTTGTGATGGCCTGGGTGGTGGTCTATATGACCATGCTATTTGGATTCTACTTGATACTCAATATGGTATGCATTTCAAAGTACATGGTCCAAAAGGAGAATTATACTTGGTTGGTAGTGGTCTTGGTGGTGGCATTCATGGTGGCCTTGGTGGTGGCCTTGGTGATGGCCTGGGTGGTGGTCTTAGTGGTGGTCTATATGACCATGCTATTTGGATTCTACTTGATACTCGATATGGTATGCATTTCAAAGTACATAGTCCAAAAGGAGCATTATTCTTGGTTGGTGGTGTTCTTGGGGTGGTATTCATGGTGGCATTGGTGTTGGCCTTGGTGATGGCCTGGGCGGGGGTCTTGGTGGTGGTCTATATGGCTATGCTAATTGGATTCGACTTGGTACTAGATATAGTATGCATTTCAAAGTACAGTCTAAAAGGAGAATTATACTTTGTTGGTGGTGGTCTTGGTGGTGGTATTCAAGGTGGCATTGGTGGTGGCCTTTGTGATGGCCTGGGTGGTGGTCTATATGACCATGCTATTTGGATTCTACTTGATACTCAATATGGTATGCATTTCAAAGTACATGGTCCAAAAGGAGAATTATACTTGGTTGGTAGTGGTCTTGGTGGTGGCATTCATGGTGGCCTTGGTGGTGGCCTTGGTGATGGCCTGGGTGGTGGTCTTAGTGGTGGTCTATATGACCATGCTATTTGGATTCTACTTGATACTCGATATGGTATGCATTTCAAAGTACATAGTCCAAAAGGAGCATTATTCTTGGTTGGTGGTGTTCTTGGGGTGGTATTCATGGTGGCATTGGTGTTGGCCTTGGTGATGGCCTGGGCGGGGGTCTTGGTGGTGGTCTATATGGCTATGCTAATTGGATTCGACTTGGTACTAGATATAGTATGCATTTCAAAGTACAGTCTAAAAGGAGAATTATACTTTGTTGGTGGTGGTCTTGGTGGTGGTATTCAAGGTGGCATTGGTGGTGGCCTTTGTGATGGCCTGGGTGGTGGTCTATATGACCATGCTATTTGGATTCTACTTGATACTCAATATGGTATGCATTTCAAAGTACATGGTCCAAAAGGAGAATTATACTTGGTTGGTGGTGGTCTTGGTGGTAGTATTCATGGTGGTAGTATTCATGGTGGCATTAATGGTGGCCTTGGTGATGGCCTGGGTGGTGGTCCTAGTGGTGGTCTATATGACCATGCTATTTGGATTCTACTTGGTACTAGATATAATATGCATTTCAAAGTCCATAGTCCAAAAGGAGAGTTATACTTGGTTGGTGGTGGTATTCATGGGGGCATTGTTGGTGGTGGTCTATATGACCATGTTATTTGGATTCTACTTGGTACTAGATATGGTATGCATTTCAAAACAGTCTAAAAAGAGAATTATACTTGGTTGGTGATGGTATTCATGGTGGCATTGATCGTGGTCCTGGTGATGGTCTTGGTGGTGGTATTCATGGTGGTATGGAGGGTGGTCTATTTGACTGCTCCTGAGATGGACTATGGATTATGGGATTTGTAGGGGTTGATTTATCAATGGTGAATTGACTGTTCACTTTGCAAAGTGAGTTGCATTTGGCAAGGGAATTTTCCCCAGAATCTAATGAATGTAGTGGAATTTCACTTTGCAAAGAATACCCAATCACATGCAAAAATTTTTTTAAAAACTGCATTTTTGTTTGCACATAGATGATGGAATTCATCTGAACTTCTCCTCATTCATTAAGTTCTGCGACAAATTCCCTTGCAAAGTGAACAGTTTATTTGCCTTTAGTAAATCAAGCCCACTCACTGTAGTTGCGTTGCCACATGTATGGCATGTAGATACTTACATTGGCCCGAGCTGGAATAATGTAAATATACAAAAAGTATTTTTCTTTTTTATAATGCTGCTTAGGGTTCCTCCAGAGGTTGCTAGGGGTTCCTTGAGCAATGAGCAATTTCTGCCTTTCAGATAAATTCCCAATGACATCATTGATCTTTTTAGTTATCTGTAAGGGGGTAATTCTTCCCAATGACCACAAGTGTAAGGAGCATTCTTCCCAATGTCCACAAGTGTAAGGAGCATTCTTCCCAATGACCACAAGTGTAAGGAGCATTCTTCCCATTGACCATCACACTAATGTATCATGAGTTGTAGATAGAGTCATTTTTAGCAGGGGTTCCCTGAGACCGTCAAGGTATTTCAAGGGTTCCTCTTTGTTTAAAAGGTTGAGAAAGGCTGGAGTAGAGGGTAATCTGCTGAGGCTTTTTCTCTTTCTAGTCATACATTGGTTATAGAAAGGTGTCCTAACTTTATTGCCAAAAAGAAAATAAACTTGAGGTGCTGGATTCAGATTTAGCTTTCATCAAATGATGAATAATAGTAGCTTTCCTTGGGTTTATTTTAGCTGCGTGAAAAAACACAAGGCAGGAGGTCCATTTCCCCAGGTGGTTGACAACTGTTGGTTACTGGCATTTTTATTTTCATTATACAGTCACAGTGCCATTGTAAATGCATGTTTTCGGATGGAGATCCCCTTCTAGGAGAGGATACTGTGTCCTTATAGGAAGTCTGGCATAGAAGCCTAAGCCCTGATGAAGGGGAACGCTTTGGCCATCGAAATGCATTGGTTATTGTTGTCTACCTATTGTCATTTCAATACTAAAGAATAAAGCTATATGGACACCTGAAGTGATTGTCTATTCCTCCATCCTTGGAGGTGGTAAAGAGATGGTTTACCCTCGATGTGATCTTCTATACCTCCATCCATGGAGGAGGTGAAGTGGTGGTTGATCTTTGATGTGATTGTCTTTTCATCTATCCATGGAGGAGGTGAAATGGTGGTTGACCCTTGATGTGATCGTCTATACCTCCATCCGTGGAGGAAGTGAAGAAATGGTTGACCCTTGATGTGACCGTCTATATCTCCATCCATGGAGCAGGTAGAGTGGTGTTTGATCCTTGATGTGATTGTCTATTCATCTATCCATGGAGGAGGTGAAATGGTGGTTGACCTTTGATGTGATCGTCTATACCTCCATTCGTGGAGGAAGTGAAGAAATGGTCGACCCTTGATGTGACCGTCTATATCTCCATCCATGGAGCAGGTAGAGTGGTGTTTGATCCTTGATGTTATTGTCTATACCTTCATCCACTGAGGAAGTGAAGTGGTGATTGATCCTTGATGTGATCGTCTATACCTCCATCTATGGAGGAAGTTAAAAGCTGGTTGACCCTTGATGTGATCTTCTATACTTCCATCCATGGAGGAGGTGAAAAAATGGTTGACCCTTGATGTCATTGTCTATACCTCCATCTATTGAGGAGGTTAAGAGCTGGTTGACCCTTGATGTGATCTTCTATACTTCCATCCATGGAGCAGGTAGAGTGGTGTTTGATCCTTGATGTTATTGTCTATACCTTCATCCACTGAGGAAGTGAAGTGGTGATTGATCCTTGATGTGATCGTCTATACCTCCATCTATGGAGGAAGTTAAAAGCTGGTTGACCCTTGATGTGATCTTCTATACTTCCATCCATGGAGGAGGTGAAAAAATGGTTGACCCTTGATGTCATTGTCTATACCTCCATCTATTGAGGAGGTTAAGAGCTGGTTGACCCTTGATGTGATCTTCTATACTTCCATCCATGGAGCAGGTAGAGTGGTGTTTGATCCTTGATGTTATTGTCTATACCTTCATCCACTGAGGAAGTGAAGTGGTGATTGATCCTTGATGTGATCGTCTATACCTCCATCTATGGAGGAGGTTAAAAGCTGGTGGACCCTTGATGTGATCTTCTATACTTCCATCCATGGAGGAGGTGAAGAGATGGTTGACCCTTGATGTCATTGTCTATACCTCCATCTATTGAGGAGGTTAAGAGCTGGTTGACCCTTGATGTGATCTTCTATACCAGGGCCGTAGATCATTTTTGTGCTATGGGGGGTTTAACAGCAGGTAGCAAGTGGTGAAGCGGGGAGTAGGGTGTCGGGGAGGAGAACCAAGCAGCGCTGTGTGGGGTCTATGGAGCATGGCTCCATAGACCCACACAGCACAGGAGTGAGCATGCACTGTGTGCCCCCCTAGCAAGCAGCTTTCTATTGCAACACACAGAGAAAATGAGGGCCACTCTGTGCAAAACCATTGCACAGAGCAGGTGAATATAACATCTTCTTTATTTTAATTTAAAATTAATTTAAAATGTGTTTTTTTATTTGAAATGCGGTTTCTCTGCGGCTGTATTTTTAGAAAAGGTGCAAGGACTGTTTTCCCTGCATTTACCGCAGGGACAGCAGCCCATTCCCACACAAACGCAGGCCACTCCGCATGCATAGGGGTGAACTACCCTTAGCCTTGGTTCACTCTATGGGGTTGATTTACTAAAGCTTGAAAGTGCAAAATTTGGTGCAGCTCCACACAGAAACCAATCAGCTTCAAGGTTTTATTGTCAAAGCTTGATTGAACAAGCTGAGGTTAGAAGCTGATTGGCTAGCATGCACAGCTGCACCAGTTTTTGCACTCTCCAGCTTTAGTAAATCAACTCCTATGTGTCAGACAGGAACTGCATAACATTTCTGTGCAATTCACATGCGATTCAGTGCAGTGCGATTTGAGCCCATTCATTTTGTATGGGCTTAGATTGCACTGCATTAAACCAGTCGTGCACGCACCAATTTTAGGAACACATTGAAACCGGATCACATATTAATTTTGTATCATCGGATCTGGGGCAGGCAAACACACTGCATTTGGGTTGTCATTAAGATTTCACTGACACCTGCTGTAGATTGCAAGGGCAGTGCAATTTGAATGTGGTGCAGGACCAGGGCCACCTTTAATATTGATTGGACCCTGGGCAAACATTTTCTTCACCCCCCCCCCCCCCATTCACATCATGACTGCTCACTAAATGGTTGCTGGAGGTTACAGCACATTATTACCTCTCACTGATTGGTTGCTGGAGATTACAGCACGTCATTAATGCTCACTGATTGGTTGCTGGAGGTTACAGCATATCATTAATGCTCACTGATTGGTTGCAGGAGGTTAAAGCACATAATTAATGCTCACTGATTGGTTGCTGGAGGTTACAGCACATCATCTCCTTGCTCCCTGCACACCATGGACTGGGAAGATGGGGGGACTCACCAATAGACAGAAAACTCTTAGAACATGTTATTATCAATAAGCAAAGCACACACAGCTATGAAAGTAGGGACTGCATTGTATGTGAAAGAGGCCTTCATGGTGAAAGGTCTACTTTAAACCAGGACAGCTTGTTCTGACTCTCACACACTCCATTTGTTGTGTGGATGTATGGCTTGGTCTGAGACTGCATCCCAGTGATGGTCAACTGATGAGGTTTTCAAGGCCTCAACTGCAGCCCATGACACACCAAAGGGTTGTGCGTATCATTTACTGCCAGACATACTACGTGAGATGGTCAGAGACCACAGGCGTACAAGAGATGGTCAGAGACTGCAGGCTTACTACAGGAGATTGTCAGAGACTGCAGATGTACAAGAGAAGGCCAGAGACTGCAGACATCCTACAGGAGATGGTCAGAGACTGCAGGCGCACAAGAGATGGTCAGAGACTGCAGGTGTACTACAGGAGATGGCCAGAGACTGCAGACATCCTACAAGAGATGGTCAGAGACTGCAAGCATACAAGAGATGGCTAGAGACTGCAGACATCCTACAGGAGATGGTCAGAGACTGCAGGCGTACAAGAGATGGTCAGAGACTGCAGGTGTACTACAGGAGATGGTCAGAGACTGCAGACATAGTACAGGAGATGGCCAGAGACTGCAGACATCCTACAGGAGATGGTCAGAGACTGCAGGCATACAAGAGATGGCCAGAGACTGCAGACATCCTACAGGAGATGGTCAGAGACTGCAGGCGTACAAGAGATGGTCAGAGACTGCAGGTGTACTACAGGAGATGGTCAGAGACTGCAGACATAGTACAGGAGATGGCCAGAGACTGCAGACATCCTACAGGAGATGGTCAGAGACTGCAGGCATACAAGAGATGGCCAGAGACTGCAGACATCCTACAGGAGATGGTCAGAGACTGCAGGCGTACAAGAGATGGTCAGAGACTGCAGGTGTACTACAGGAGATGGTCAGAGACTGCAGACATAGTACAGGAGATGATCAGAGACTGCAGGTGTACTACAGGAGATGGCCAGAGACTGCAGACATCCTACAAGAGATGGTCAGAGACTGCAGGCGTACAAGAGATGGCTAGAGACTGCAGACATCCTACAGGAGATGGTCAGAGACTGCAGGCGTACAAGAGATGGTCAGAGACTGCAGGTGTACTACAGGAGATGGTCAGAGACTGCAGACATACTACAGGAGACAGTCAGAGACTGCAGACATAGTACAGGAGATGGTCAGAGACTGCAGGCGTACTACAGGAGATATTCAAAGACTGCAGACATATTGGAGGAGATGGTCAGAGACTGCAGTTGTACTACAGGAGATGGTCAGAGACCATCCATGTACTGTCTGATCTCCTATCCCTGTACATTGTCTGCTGAACACTCACTATGGTCCTTCCTGATAACCATAACAGGTACTGTCAGTGTTCCCACACACCACACATGTCATTTACTTACTGTGTGACACCGACAATGAGGACAGGTCCCAGACTTTCGGCATGGACTGTACAGAGGAGGGAGGAGCCATCCCTACCTTTCCTCCCCACTTATCACAAGTCTGGTTGTTAGAGGGTGGAATGATTGGCTGTTAGGGGGATGTGGAGGTCAGGCGACGGCAGGTCAGGCAAATGTTGATTGGGAATTGGAAGAGATGACAGAGCACCAAGCCGCACAGCTGTAGTCCAACTCCACCCCAGTAGTATTTAGCAAGGGCAGCTGCTTTGTGCCCCACAACAATGACTGGGGCTGGGCCCAGGGCAGTTGCCCCTTTTGCTCCGCATTAAAGACAGCCTTGTGTGGGAGATGCGTTGCAGGTTTTCTGTACCACATCCTAGTGTGAACCAGGGCTGATTATTGCTTTTTCAACACAATTAAAAAAGGGCAAGGGCACTGATGGCAGCAAACAGTTCAGCCTGGCTCTGGCAGCAATGTTGTTGTGCCTGGTAACCCCTCAGCCCTTTGGCTCTGTAATCAGCACCACAAAATAGCTGACAGAGCCAGGCTGGACTGTCAGTACCAACCAAGCAGTGGAAAAGGATAACCCGCAAATCCAGTGATTAGTGAAAAATTTTGCCAGTTGCCACAGACTCACTTACCTCAATGGCAGCACAGCAGTGGTGGTAAGTGGTCTGTGATGACCGTCTCTCAGGCAGCAAGCAAACCGAAAAGGAAAGAGGGAGGCTCAGCTCCTTAGCAGCAGCACTGCTACCTTGTGCGTTCTCCGCTCCATTCTCCTCCGAAGTCCAAGGCGGGAAGTACAGAGAGTAGAGACAGTCGGACATGGTGGGTGGGACTACAGATGCCGCCTGCTCCACTGTGTCTATGATCTGTCCACCGGGAACCCAGCACAGCCTGGTAGTAACAGCGTGACGTAAGTGCCTGTGACAGTGTGCCTTACACCCGAACTGCTGCATCCACTTTACCCGCAATACTGACTGCTGTGCTCCGCTGTTTGATGTTGCAGTGCTGGCGCCATGAGAGGCGACAGGGCAGACACTTTTTATTTTTGGCACAATGCTCTGGGGGGGGTGGGGGGGGGTGAACATCCCAAACCCCCCCTTATCTTTGCCCCTGTTCTATACCTTATTCGATGGAGGAGATGAAGTGGCCATTGATCTATACTTCCATCCATTGAGGAGGGGAAGTGGTGGTTGACCCTTGATGTGATCATCTAGACCTCCATCCATGAAGGAGTTTAAGAGGTGGTAGACCCTTGATGTGATTGTCTAGACCTTCATCCATGTATGAGGTTAAGAGCTGGTTGACCCTTGATTACAGATAAAATTCTGATCATTCCAACAAACAGAGATAATATGAGATATTTTGACCATTGTGCTGACAGAATTATTTTTTACTGCTTAATTCTTGTTATAATACAGTTGTATAGAAAGGAGATGGGGTTGATATGTGGAATGTTTTTGTTGAATGCATAAGAAGACAGTATTTGGCAATACATGAAATGTATTCCAACATTTGTCACGACATACCTGTATGCAGTGCCAGAGATGATGAGGATGGCTTCTTGCACAGTTCCTGATGGAAGGCACTGAAGACTGGAACTTAAGTGCGCTGGTGTTAGATGAGCAGGGGCTCAGTTATAAGCTGAATTGATTCATAAGCTGGGTACAGTAACTTCTGAGCAAGGGGACCTGCTGAGGAAAGATCCACTCAAGTACTAGGTGGGGCTTTCCCAAAGGGAGACCCCATGGGAGGAGGAGAACCTGGCCATGTGCCCTCTCCCCCAAGATTTTCAGGGCAAGTCCAAAGACCGGCATCCTACTAATTGCTAGTGAGTAAAGTGCATACATGCTGTGCAAAAAAGTGCAAAAATAAATAAGTGCTTTGGGGGGTGCTGAAGTGCTAGACAATGGCTGGCCAAGGACTTTCATGGCAGGATTGAAACTACATTTTGGAAATCCTTTACATTTTTGAAATAAATAACACATTAAAGCTTGCATGAGACTTTAGTGGTTGCATTTACATCTACTTTAATTTAAAGTGAAAGCTCAGTTGGGCTTTTAGATTTACGTCTTACCTATATACCTTAAAATATAATGGGTTCTAGGTGACCAAGAATCTGAACCCAGGACCTCTGCTGCATCTGGCAGTAGCTCTTCTTGTTGAGCTTCCTGAGATGGCAGCATCATGTCTGATTCCTTAGATAATTTTACCTTGTGCCTTGTTTCTGTTGAACTCCTTGCTCCTCCCATGCACTTCCTATTTAAGCCACGTTTTTGTACATCCTATTTGCCATATTGTATTCTCTCCAGCTGATATCTTGCTCTTTTGCGTACCTGCAACTGTTCTTATCTCAGCTATTACTCATCACCGACCTTTGGCTTGTTCCTAGACTATGCTCTTGCTTGATCTCAACCTTCAACCATTAGTTATCGTCCTTTGGCTTGTTCCTTGACTACGCTTCTGCTTGATCCCAGCCTTCAACCATTAGTTATCGACCTTTGGCTTGTTTACTGACTACACCTCTGCTTCATGCCAACCTGCAACCCTTGCTACCAAGCTTTGGCTTGTTTACTGACTAGGCTTCTGCTTCATCCCAACCTGCAACCACTTGTTACCAAACTTTGGCTTGTTTACTGACTACGCTTCTGCTTGATCCCTACCTGCAATCACTTGTTACCAAACTTTGGCTTGTTTACTGACCACACTTCTGCTTTATCCCGACCTGAAACCACTTGTTGCCAACCTTTGGCTTGTTTACTGACCACGCTTCTGCTTGATCCCTACCTGCAACCACTTGTTATTAACCTTTGGCTTGTTTACTGACTATGCTTCTGTTTGATACCTACCGGCTATATCTGCTAGTGGGTCAATCCTCAGGACCACAACCTGGTACTAACACGCAGCATAACCCGTCTCCATTAGACCTTGCACCATGGATGAGCCCGTGCCATCCACTAAGGCAGTGATGGTGAACCTTGGCACCCTAGATGTTTTGCAACTACATTTTCCTTGATGCTCAACTACACTTCAGAGTGCATGAACATCATGGGAAATGTAGTTCCAAAACATCTGGGGTGATAATGTTCGCCATCACTGCATCAAGGTGACCTGCTTGTGTACTTATCCAGCTGGTAGGTCGGAGCCTCTCTACTGCTATAGCTACTGGTCTCTTGAACATGACTGAGACAAACGAGTGTGCTGCGCTCACAGGAACAGGTGTGCTGTTCAACCTGATGTTTGCTGGATCCTGCACTGATGGTGTCCACGGCTTGATGTCCTCTCAACATTCTCAAAACCATAAACAGGTGCATAGTCAGTAAACAAGCCAAAGGTTGGCAACACGGGGGTTTCAGGTCGGCATCAAGCAGAAGTGTAATCAGTAAACAAGCCAAAGCTTGGTAACAAGCGTTACAGGTTGGGATGAAGCAGAAGTGTAGTCTGTAAACAAGCCAAGGGTCAATAACTAATGGTTGAAGGGTGGGATCAAGCAGAAGTGTAGTGAAGGAACAAGCCAAAGGTCAATAACTAATGGTTGAAGGTTGGGATCAAGCAAGAGCATAGTGAAGGAACAAGCCAAAGGTCAATAACTAATGGTTGAAGGTTGGGATCAAGCAGAAGCATAGTGAAGGAACAAGCCAAAGGTCAATAACTAATGGTTGAAGGTTGGGATCAAGCAGAAGCATAGTGAAGGAACAAGCCAAAGGTTAATCACTAATGGTTGAAGATTGGGATCAAGCAGAAGCGTAGTGAAGGAACAAGCCAAAGGTCAATAACTAATGGTTGAAGGTTGGGATCAAGCAAGAGCATAGTCTAGGAACAAGCCAAAAGTCGGTAATGAGTACTAGTTGAGATAAGGACAGTTGCAGGTACGCAAAAGAGCAAGATATCAGCTGGAGAGAGTGCAATATGGCAAATGGGAAGTACAACAGTGTGGCTTAAATAGGAAGCACATGGGAGGAGCAAGGAGTTCAAGGCTCAACAGAAACAAGGCACAAGGTAAGAATATTCAAGGAATCAGCCATCTCAGGAAGATCAACAAGAAGAGCTACTGCCAGATGCAGCAGAGCTCCTGGGTTCAGATTCTTGGTTACCTAGAACCCATTATATTTACCGGTATATAGGTAAGACCTAAATCTAAAAGCCCAACTGAGCTTTCACTTTAAATTATAACTTATAACTTTAAACCATAGCATTCAAAAGGCGGCACTTCCTTGCGGTGATGCTTTATTAAATATGCTGTGCATAAGGTTCAGGTACAAAGCTTACGCGTTTCAAAGCTGTGATCAAGGCGGTCATCCACTGAAACGCGTAAGCTTTGTACCTGTACCTTATGCAGAGCATATTAATAAAGCATCACTGCAAGGACTTTGGAAGTGTCTCCTGAACAGGACACCAGGACTTTCCATAGGTGTACAACATGACCAGTATAACCATTGTACTAGGAAACTAGGAAACTGGGTTATTCGTGGAAGCAGTATGTCTTTGAGGACATTATATTTATTCATAAGAGCCCCTCATTCATCAAAGTTACTGTGTGAATAAACAATAATTGGCTTAATGTGCAGCACTGCGTCAGACCAACTTTCCCGGCCGCGACGGCGAGATTGTTCTTTCTATATGAAGCCTTTCTTTCCCGACATCTGCTTTTCATTTGATGTTATTTAGGCTTTTGTTCTATCCAATACATTTGGCTTAAAGACGTCTCAATCGCATAGGAAATATTTATGCTCAAAGTAAATTTTTTAGTAATTGTCCTTAGTTTCCATCTTAAAAATAACTTTTTTTTTTTTTTTCAATCTGCCCGGCACTTTTTTTTTTTTAACATCTCCTGAATAATTCGGTGAACTCATTTAGTCGCTTTACACTGTAACTTTTTTTTTTATTTGGGTTATTTGTGTGGTCTCCAAAACTGCTGGAAACAAGCAAATGCTAATGCGATTTTTTTTTTTTTAAGGGACATCGAACAAAAAGACGAAAGTGGAAACCATTAAAGCGGACCAATGAAAATTATAATTTGCAAACCATTAAGAAATAATTTATGAGATACCAAATGGGTTTTTGAGTTGTGTAAATAGTGGTCAAAGATTAAATGGCCACCCTGTATTAGGCTTAATTCCTGGAGGAAATGGTAGTGGCGGTAGATGCAATAAATTAAATACTTTTATCCCCGGAGCAAAGGGAAAAAAAAAAAGTTTATTCCACATTAAAACTTCCTATATTTGCTACATAACTTGTAATGGTATAATTTTTTTTTAAATCAAAATTATTTTCATTTATTTTTGTACATTTAGTTGTGGGGAAACATCGTAATGTAGAATTAAAAGCAAAACTTTTTTTTTATTATTTTGTATAGAATAAGAAATGATTATATCCCTTGACAGTGTCCCATGGGGGAAACTTCCCTGTACTTCCTGTCCCATGGCCAAAACAGGAAGTGAGAGGAAATCCCTCCAAAATGAGGAAATCCTTGGTTGTCGCCAGAACTATTGCCCCCATGTTTTGCTTTTACTTTTAGGTTACTTTGCAGTAAAGCAAGGAAGCAGAACCCCCTGTCATATATTATGGTGGAGAGTTCCCTTCACTTCCTGCCCCATAGCCAAAACAGGAAGTGAGAGGAAATCCTTCCAAAGTGAGCAAATCCTTGGTTGTCGCCAGAACTTGTGTCCCCGTGTTTTTCAAGTATGGGAAAATTCTGCGCTAAGGATATCCTCTGTTAATTGATGAAAATAGCTGGGAAGCTGCCCTGCCTAGAGTCCCCTTGGGGGAGAGTGTATGTAAAATATAAACAGCAGATGGCGCTACCCTGGAAGGTTGTGCGATCAAAGTGAAAAAAATAATAAATATGTGTATATCAAATATATATATATGTATGAGTAAAGTGACTGTGCTATCTGTATATACTAAAAGGCCATAAGAAGTATAAATAGATGATAATATTGAGCAGTCCCGGTATAAGTATTGCTAGATAATCACAATTTTCAGAGAGACTTATTATGGTTTAAAGCTTGAAAAGCCCAAATTTAAAACCAGTAAAAAAAGAGAAGAGTGACTTTAGTAACAGTGCTTATTAAAAAACAATAAGTGTAAACTTAAAACTAAAATGGCACAAACTGCAAAATGTAAAAGTAGAACTAAAAGACTGGAAAAACAACAGGATGGCGTTTTCAGAGCGTCTTCATATATCATGTGTTGAGCGTCTGAAATTTATATTTCTAATTTCTAGAATTCATAGGCAAGTGTCCTGTCAGTAACTATCCAAACCAGGGTTCAGATAAATGACTTAAAAAACAGTCTAATGCTCAAATTGGACGTGACAGTTCAAAATATGGTGACTCCACACGGTGCTCCCCTCCTGAGTCCCTACTTACCAGAAACCTGCACCCCTGCAGGGGTAGAAAGCGTGTAGGGACCTTAATCCTGGGTGGGGGTAGGAGGATGGCTCCACAGTGCCCGTGGTCGATGCTGGCTCCCTTTCCTGTGCTGTTGATGCTCCTGGGTCAATCCGGTGCGTCCGGGATCCCGGGGAACTCCCTCCAGTCAGAAAAAATATTCCTCCAGTAGTTCGTATGTATAAGGAACGGAGAAAACTTGCATAGTGTAAATCCGTTTAAATATTTATTCAATCAAGGGGTTTGTTCAAACAGGTTAAAAATTGGGTAAAAAGACATGCAGGGTTCACAGACAAACCAGCAGCGCAGCTGCTGTTTGAGAAAGGGATGTCTCCCTTCCTCTCGCTGTGGTTTGCGGTTCAGAGCGCTAAACCACTGAACCCGGAAGTGATGTCAGAACGTGACGGACGTGCGTGCTGGCCCCGCCTAACGTATACCGGGACTGCACAATATTATCATTTATTTATACTTCTTATGGCCTTTTAGTATATACAGATAGCACAGTCACTTTACTCATACATATATATATATTTGATATACACATATTTATTATTTTTTTCACTTTGATCGCACAACCTTCCAGGGTAGCGCCATCTGCTGTTCATACTTTACGTCCCCATGTTTTTGCTTTTATCTTTTAGGTTAGCAAGGAAGCAGAAACCTCTGTCATATATTATGGGGGAAACTTCCATTCACTTCCTGTCCCTTAGCTAAAACAGGAAGTGAGAGGAAATCCCTCCAAAGTGAGGAAACCCTTGGCTGTCACCAGAACGTGTGTCCCCATGTTTTGCTTTTATCTTTTAGGTTACTATGCAGTAAAGCAAGAATGCAGAAACCCCTGTCATGTATTAAGGGGGAGACTTCCATTCACTTCCTGTCCCTTAGCCAAATCAGGAAGTGAGAGGAAATCCCTCCAAAGTGAGGGAATCCTTGCAGGGGCGTAACTAGAACCTTTAGGGCCCTGTTGCAAGATGGTGGCAGAGCGCCAGGGCCCGGTCGCAAGCGCAATCTTTTTGACCCTGGTGGTATGTTTTTTTTTTATGTTTGTTGTTTTACTTTTTTTTTTTTATATTTTTTAGCATTTTATTTTATTTATTTATTTTTTTACAATTTTATTTTCTATTATGTCTTACAGTTTTTTTTTTAAAACCTCACTTTAGATTGTAAGCAGCATGACCAGGGCCCTCTTTTTCCTTCTGTATTGAACTGTATTGTAATTGTACTTTTTATTGTAAAGCGCTGCGTAAACTGCGTAATAATTTATTTTTATTTAGATTTTGTGGGGGGGTTTTTTTAGGTGTATTTAGGGTAGTTTAGTTTTGTTCATTTTGTATTCATTGCATTTGTGTTTTTTTTTTTCTTTTTGTATATTTGATTGTTATTTGTGTAATGTCATGTACATTTTTATTTTATTTGTTTTCATTGTTTTTCTTTCTGTGATAAAATGTAAAATAATGAGGATAATGGGAGGCCATTATGAGGCTAATGAGAGGCTCAAGGACAGGTCTAGGATGGTTGAAAGGAACCTTTGTACCGCTATGAGCCATCTAAAGCTCACTGCACTCTTTAAAACCACCAAAAACCACCCTAATTTTACTGTTTCCTTTAATTGCAATGGATTCAGCTAAAATGGCACGTATGTTTCCTTGTTTGTTGGGGTTTTTATCCATCTGTGTTCTTTGATGTCCACTCTACTTGATCATAGTGTTTGGTTTTTTGTTGCTGTGTTCAGTTATTTGCATGAAGCCAAACCTGAGGAAGGAAACGTCCTCCTCCTTGTGACTCGGAGCATGGCTGGGACAATGGGTGGGCAGGAGGGGCAGCTGCCCCGGGCACTGTAGTATCATGTGAGGTGGTGGGGGGTGCACAAAAAGGAGGTTGGGGGTGGATCTGTGTTGGGAGGGGAATAATGTA
>BLSH010488764.1:126102-170504 GCA_018402905.1 Glandirana rugosa | reverse complement strand
GGACCAGGGTGGTGCTGTGGACATAGCGTATCTTGATTTCAGCAAGGCATTTGATACAGTTCCACATAATGATCTGATACAAAAGTTGTACAAGCTGGGACTTAACCCTTGGGTGGTTCAGTGGATATGCAGTTGGCTAAAGGATAGATCCCAGAGTGTGGTTGTAAATGGGGTTCACTCAGAACAGAGAGCAGTCACTAGTGGGGTACCACAAGGCTCTGTACTGGGCCCTGTTCTATTCAACCTATATGTAAGTGATATAACTAAAGGTTTGCTGGGCAATGTATGTCTCTTTGCTGATGATACAAAGGTGTGTAATAGGGTTGATATCCCTGGAGGTGTCTGTAACATGGAACATGATTTGGCATTGCTGGAAGATTGGTCAAAGCAGTGGAGACCGCAGTTCAATATTTCTAAATGTAAAATAATGCATCTAGGGAAAAAGAATCCGCTTAGAGAGTACAGCATTGGGGGCACAGTGTTAGCCAGCACTACAGAAGAAAAAGATTTGGGGGTGCTTATTTCAGATGATTGCAAAATGAGCAAACAGTGTAACCAGGCAGTGGGAAAAGCAAATAGAATTCTGGGATGTATCAGTAGAGGGATCACCAGCAGGAGGAAGGAGGTTCTGATTCCTCTATATGGATCTTTAGTGAGACCTCACTTAGAATACTGTGTCCAGTTCTGGAGACCTCACTTACAAAAAGATATTGATAAGATAGAACGAGTTCAGAGACGGGTAACAAAAATGGTGAAAGGTCTGGGGGATAAAACATATCAAGAGCGACTTCAGGAACTTAATATGTACAGTCTGGAGGAAAGAAGGGAGAGGGGAGACATGATCGAAACCTTTAAATACCTCAAGGGGGTGAATAAGGTTCAGGAGGGCAGTCTTTTCAATATGAAACCAAAATCAAGAACACGGAGAGCTCAAACTAACTGGGGGGAAGTTCAAAACTAATCTTAGAAAGTATTATTTTACTGAAAGGGTGGTTGATGATTGGAATAAACTACCAACAGAGGTTGTGAGACAGTCAACAGTAAATGGCTTCAAACATGCTTGGGATAAACATAAATCCATAGTCAGACAACAAGGTTAATGTAAAAAAAATAAATAAAATAAAAAAAAAATAAAAAAAAATAAAAAAAATAAAAATAAAAAGGGGCAGACTCGATGGACTACTCAGTCTTTTTCTGCCGTCACTTTTCTATGTTTCTATGTTTCCTAACCCTTGCATGCTGTACATTACATACTCCTGGCCTCTGCATGATGTACATTACATACTCCAGACCCCTGCATGCTGTACATTACATACTCCTGGCCTCTGCATGCTGTACATTACATACTCCTGGCCTCTGCATGCTGTACATTGCATACTCCTGACCCCTGCATGCTGTACATTACGCACTGCTGACCCCTGCATGTTGTACATTACATACTCCAGACCCCTGCATGCTGTACATTACATATTCCAGACCCCTGCATGCTGTACATTACATACTCCTGACCCTGGCATGCTGTACATTACACACTGCTGACCCCTGCATGCTGTACATTACACACTGCTGACCCCTGCATGCTGTACATTACATATTCCAGACGCCTGCATGCTGTGCATTACACACTGCTGACCCCTGCATGCTGTGCATTACACACTGCTGACCCCTGCATGCTGTACATTACATATTCTTGATTAATGTAAAGGGGGTCAATAAGAACAACATAGTACAGCACTTTTATTCACATTTTTGTTAGTATGCCAGTTATCCATTCAATCCCTTTTTAAATGTAGAGGGGAAAGCCATGCAAATTTTACTACACCATATTTCCTATATAGCACCCCCATTATCACATAGAGAGATCCGCTGTATTGCCCAGTGTGCTGATATTAATATTCATATCATGTGCAGAAATGTGCTTACTAATTCAGTTCTATGTGTTAGCTTGTTTTTGACACTTGTGTTTCCCATAAGAATAATTAACTCCTTTATTTACCGCGACTCATTACCAACCGCAAAACAATAGCTTCTGATTAACTAATTTGCAGCCAGCTAGCACAGCGACCAATCTTTTCATTGCAGCGGGTTGGCTGCGGTGCTGAAAGCGCGGCTCCCTTCTGTGCAATAGCTGGCAAGCCTTCTCGAGGGCCCAATTCCCTGGGGGGGAGGGGGGTGTCAATCCAGTCTGCATCAGAACAACGAATAACTAATTATGAGAAAAATAAACACAGATATTGAAGTTTAACAAACTAGATTTGTTTTGTTGAAATATATTTTCTTTTAAAATTAAACCTTTCTATGATTACACTAACAAGTAAACAAAACCCGCGCTTTATACATCCCCCCAATGGTACAGATTACAGGAAAGGGTCATAGGAATGTAGATATCCATGGAAGGTCTTTTCATGTTAAATATACTAATTGCTTTTATTGTATCGGTAATTACAATTCTGCAATAGTGAAATGTTCTTTGTTTCTTTCTTCTCTCCCTCCCTTCCTCCATTCCTCCCTTCCTCCATTCCTCCCTTCCTCCATTCCTCCCTTCCTCCATTCCTCCATTCCTCCCTTCCTCCATTCCTCCATTCCTCCCTTCCTCCATTCCTCACTTCCTCCATTCCTCCCTTCCTCCCTTCCTCCTTTCCTCCCTTCCTCCTTTCCTCCCTTCCTCCCTTCCTCCATTCCTCCATTCCTCCCTTCCTCCATTCCTCCTTTCCTCCCTTCCTCCATTCCTCCCTTCCTCCATTCCTCCCTTCCTCCCTTTCTCCCTTCCTCCATTCCTCCTTTCCTCCATTCCTCCATTCCCCCCTTCCTCCCTTCCTCCCTTCCTCCATTCCTCCTTTCCATCCTTCCTTCTACTTTATTTCTTTTTTCTTTTCTTTTTCCTTCATCTCTCCTCTTTTCCTTCCTTCCTTCCTTCTTTCTTTTGTCTTCTTCACTTCTCTCTCCCTTCTTTCCTCCCTTTCTTTCCTTCCTTCTTTGCTCTCTCCCTCCCCCCTTTCCTTCCTTTCTTTTTCTTTCATTATTTTAATATTTTCATCTTCATTCCTTCTACCTCCCTCTCTTTCTTTCTTTCCCTTTTTTTCTCTCCCTCCCTCCCTCCTTTCCTTCACTCCTTTCATTCCCTCCTTTTCTTCCTTCCTTCCTCCTGTTCTTCCGCCGCTCCTTCCTTTGCTTTGCTTTTTTTCTTTACTTTTCCAGTCCTTCTATCCCTTCTCCCTCTCTTTCTCCTTTTTTTCCTTCCTTCCTTCCCTCCCTTCTTCCTTTCTTCCTTCTTTCTTCTTCACTTCTTCTCTCTCCCTCTCTCTCTCTCCCTTCTTACCTCCCTTCCTTTTTTCTTTTGTCTCCTTCTTTCTCTCTCTCCTTCTTTGCTGCCTCCCTCCTTTCCTTCCTTTTTTCTTCTTTCATTATTTTAATATTTTCTCCCTCCCTCCCTCTCTTTCTTTCCCTTTTTTCCCCTCCCTCACTTCTTATCTCCCTATCTCCTTTATTTCCTTCCTTTTCTTCCTTCCTTCCGCCCCTCCCTTCCTCCTGCCGTTCCTTCCTTCCACCATTCCTTCCTTCCGCCATTCCTTCCTTCCACCGTTCCTTCCTTCCGCCCTCCACCGTTCCTTCCTTGCCCCCTTCCTGTCTTCCACCGTTCCTTCCTTCCACCCTTCCTGCCTTCCACCGTTCCTTCCTTCCACCGTTCCTTCCCTCCACCCTTCCTGCCTTCAACCGTTCCTTCCTCCCACCGTTCCTTCCTTCCACCGTTCCTTCCATTCACCGTTCCATCCATCCGCCGTTCCTTCCTTCCACCGTTCCTTCCTTTGCTTTTTTCTTACCTTTTCCAGTCCTTCTATCCCTTCTCCTTCCCTTTCTCCTCTTTTCCTTCCTTCTTTTTTTCGTCCCTTCCTTCTTTCATTTCTTCCTTCTTCCCTTTCATTTACTTTGTTTCTCTTTTTCTTTTCTTCTTCGCTCCTTCTCCCTTCGTTCCTTCTTTCTTTTTTTCTTACCCTTTACCTTCCCACTTTCCGTCCTTCTTTCCTCCGTCTCTTTCTTTTTTTTCTTTCCTTTTTCCTTCCCTCTTTTCTCTCTCTCTTCCTCCTTTCCTTTCCTTTCCTTCCCTCCCTCCCTTCCTCCATTCCCCCCTCCTTTCCTTCCTTCCTTCCTTCTACTTTATTTAATTTTTCTTTCCTTTTTCCTTCCATCTCTCCCCTCTTCCTCCCTCTCTCCTCTTTTCCTTCCTTCCTTCTTCTTTCTTTTTTCTTCTTCACTTCTTCTTCCTCCCTCTCTCTCGCCCTTCTTTCCTCCCTTTCCTTCCTTTTTTTCTTTTGTCTCTTTCTTTCCTTCCTTCTTTGCTCTCTCTCTTCCTCCTTTCATTTATTTCCCTCTCTCCCTTCCTTTCTTTTTTTATTTTTTTATCTTCTTCTTCGCTCCTTCTTCCTTCCTTCCTTCCAACCTTTCTTTCTTCCTTCCTTCCTTCCAACCTTTCTTTCTTTCTTTCTTTCTTTCTTTCTTTCTTTCTTTCTTTCTTTCTTTCTTTCTTTCTTTCTTTCTTTCTTTCTTCTCCTCCTTCCTTCCTTCCTTGTTTATGCATCACTGCATGCTGATGTGAAATAATCTAACACTGATTAAATAAAGAGAAACGGGGTCTGGTTTGCCACTCCCTGGTCCTCCTGAAGGCACATGTGACATATCTCCAGATGCAAAGATGCCCCCTTTGGAAGGCGACATCACCAGTGCCTTCCCATACTAAGCTTCACGTGTATCCATTTCCCCATAGGGACTGCTGCATGTTGTGGCTCACCTGTCACCCTGCCCAGCTCGGCATCCATCACTCAGACATAGAACAGTCCATAAGCTTTGTTTTTTTTTGGGGGGGGGGGGGTTTATTGAAGGGGTTGAATTTGGATGGAGATAGGGAAATATGGGATGCCCAGAATGATTTAATGCAAACTTGCTTGGGACTGCTGTATACACTCCAGTCTTCTCTCCAGCACAACTCTTGCTTAAGACCTCTTTCCTTTACTCCTCCAGCACTTCACTTGCTGCAGACTGTTACTCCTCCGGACTAGCTAGCTCTCTCAGGCATGCCTCCCAGTGGCGGCTGGTGAAATTTTAGCATGGGGGGGGGGGCATTAGACCCCGCCCTTCCTTTTTGACCCCCCCACTTCTCATAAGCCCCACCCTTATAGTTTCCACCCCTTGTGACAGGAGTATACAGCCCAGCATCACCAGATATGGTATACAGCCTCACAGATAGTGTTATATACAGCATCACCAGATAGGAGTATACAGAGTCACGAGATAGCAGTATACAGAGCCCCAGATAGCAGTATACAGAGTCCCAGATATCAGTATACAGGGTCCCAGATAGGTGTAAAAGGAAAACAGGAATGGCGCTGTCTGATTCTATGTGAAGAATAAATAAAGGGTAAACTTATCAATATTGTGTATAACAGGTATATCAATAAATAAATAAATATAGGGGACCCACCCACATGTGTTATATGAAACAAATATGTAGTATAAATTAAATCAACATTTTGTACAAAGTCCGTAAAAATCCGTAAAAATCTGTGAAAGTTCTGTGCCAAATAATCCAAGTGATAACATGTTCAACAGTGACAGTATGTAAAGATTAATAATAAAACAAATACAACAGTGAAATTAGAATATCAAATTGTGTAAAGATCCATAAAAAAAGTCCGTAAAAAGTCAGTAAAAAAAATTATATCAGATAAATACCGTGATTTTAGTTATGCAATAGTATTCATAGGTGAGGAACAACACAAGAATGAAAGTGATTTGGTGTGCAGGACGAGGTGCGGCGTGGATACATGGAGCTTTCATTCTTCTGACAAGCATTGCTAAGACGCCTGTTGGTCAAGAATCTCTAGGATTTTTTACAAACCCGCTATACATCAATGGGGGTTACCTATATATAAAAAATTCACTGCCGCTGGTATAACTGGAGGAATCGATCAACGGAGAGGATCTCCTGCGGGGATTTACCAACAGAAGCCTCAAGCGTGTGGATCCCGGAATCCAGGAAGGAGGACCAAAAGACCCATTTACCAGAGGCGTGTTACCCCTGTAGGGGTGTGGAGTATCTGGTAAGTGGCGATACATGCGGGGGAGCACCAGCAGATGTCACATGATTACGTCCAGAGGAGCACAAAAGTCACTTTTTTCAAGCTGATTTCCATATTCTGTTGACTATTATAATCCTATTTCTTAACCGGAAAATCATCATATACGTCCCATTTCCCGCTGTTGCTTTTTGATTCCCTGTTTTATAGAAACACCTTTTCAATATTTTTACGGATATTCACGGATACTTTCCACACCTTCTCGTGATTGCAAACCACATCTTTGGGTCACTACCTTTTACACCTGGCAATATACATGTACACCCTTCAACCCTGTATTTTTCCACTACATTCCCATTCTCACGGACATTAACGGACAAGGATTTACGGACATTTACGGACCGTAAAGTGGTGTATACATTTTTCTGGATTATTATAGCTATTCTCATTTGCAATACCTAGTTTATATGTTCCTCACCTATCAATACTATTGCATAACTAAAATCACGGTATTTATCTGATATAATTTTTTTTACTGACTTTTTACGGACTTTTTTTATGGATCTTTACACAATTTGATATTCTAATTTCACTGTTGTATTTGTTTTATTATTAATCTTTACCTACTGTCACTGTTGAACATCTTATCACTTGGATTATTTGGCACAGAACTTTCACAGATTTTTACGGATTTTTACGGACTTTGTACAAAATGTTGATTTAATTTATACTACATATTTGTTTCATATAACACATGTGGGTGGGTCCCCTATATTTATTTATTTATTGATATACCTGTTATACACAATATTGATAAGTTTACCCTTTATTTATTCTTCACATAGAATCAGACAGCGCCATTCCTGTTTTCCTTTTACATTTACCTCCCCCTTTCTTTAAAGGGGTTTTCTGGAAGGCAGCAGTCTCTCCTTTTTACTACTTCATTATTATATTATATTATATTTTTCATCCCAGCGCGGGTTTTACTTGATTATTTACTGCTAAGGGTCCCAGATAGGGTTTACAGTCACCAGATAGGGTATACAGGTTTCCAGATAGCAGTATACAGGGTCCCAAGTAGCAGTATACAGAGCCCCAGGTAGCAGTATACGGGGTCCCAGATAGCAGTATACGGGGTCCCAGATAGCAGTATACAGGGGTCCCAGATAGCAGTATACAGGGGTCCCAGATAGGGTATACAGAGCCCCAGGTAGCAGTATACAGGGTGCCGCTAGCAGTATACAGGGGTCCCAGATAGCAGTATACAGGGGTCCCAGATAGCAGTATACAGGGGTCCCAGATAGGGTATGCAGAACCCAGGTAGCAGTATACAAGGTGCCAGGTAGCAGTATACAGCGGTCCCATTTAGGGTATACAGAGCTCCAGGTAGCAGTATATAGGGTGCCAGGTAGCAGTATATAGGGTGCCAAGTAGCAGTATACAGGGTGCCAGGTAGCAGTATACAGGGGTCCCAGATAGGGTATACAGAGCCCCAGGTAGCAGTATACAGAGCCCCAGGTAGCAGTATACAGGGTGCCAGGTAGCAGTATACAGGGTGTCAGGTAGCAGTATACATTGTGCCAGGTAGCAGTATACAGGGTGCCAGATAGCAGTATACAGAGCCCCAGGTAGGGTATACAGTCACCAGCCCTCAGTCATTGGCTCCGATTGCTCAGGAGGCAGGCAATCAGTCTATGTGTGTGCGCTTGTTCAGCGCACACACATAGACTTCAATGACTGACCAATCGGCTCACTACTTGCTGTCAGCTGACAGCAATGAGCCTAGGAAAAAAAAAAAGTCAATGTACCGGCGCCTCTTGCAGGGGGGCCGAGCTGACTTTTTTTTTCTCCTTCTCAGCGGAGGGGAAGCGGCACACAAGCGCCCTTTATGCACCAGCCACCGCTGGTGCCTCCCCAGTCCTCCCGACTGTGTTCCACTCACCAGCACTTCACTTGCTGCGACCAGTTGTCCTCAGTGTTGCCAACCCCCCAAAGTGAAATTTACTGGCAGGATGCCAAAATTTACAAACACAACCAATTTTTTACTGACACTGCAAAAGTACCTAAAATGGCCATTTTCAGTGCAAATATCGATATTTAAACTATAAACATGTAGCTAGTACTATTAGCAATGTGTATAAGTTAAACAAAGGTCAAAAAACATTTTTCTCCATTTACATGAACATTAATATAACCCAGCCAGCACAGAGTTCCCCCCATATATCAGAGTGTGCAGGATTCCCCCTTACAGTGCAAGGGAACTCTGACGTAAAGGTTAATGCTGCAGATCATGATCATCAAGGGGGAACTCTGGTGTAAAGGGGGAAGCTCTGGTCACCAGAGACCACCTTACATCAGAGTCCAATGCATTCCCCTTTACATCAGAGTTCCTGCTTACACCAGGGTCTGCAGAATTGCCCTTTACATCAGAGTTCCCCCTTGCACTGTAAGGGGGAATCCTGCAGAGTCTGATGTAAAGGGGAATGCTGGGAACTCTGATGTTGAGGGGCTCTGGTGACCAGAGACCACCTTCTAACTAAGGTAAGGGGGGTACTGATATAAGGGGGAACCTTTATATCAGTGCCTCCTTACATTATTCACTCCCCTCTTACATCAATGACCTCAGACTGGCCTGACTGCGCTGTCATTGACCTCCTCTCAGGTGCACTGTGCAGAGCTCCGACAGATGGCTCCAGGCTCCAAGAGATGGTCACAGATTGCGAACATGATACAAGAGATGGTCAGAGGCTGTGGACAGGATACAGGAGGTAGACAGAGGCTGTGGACAGAGGCTGCGGACAATATACAGGAGGTGGTCAGAGGCTGCGGACAGGATACAGGAGGTGGACAGAGGCTGCAGAAAGGATACAGGAAGTGGACAGAGGCTGCGGACAGAATACAGGAGGTGGACAGAGGCTCCGGACAGAATACAGGAAGTGGACAGAGGCTGTAGATAGGATACAGGAAGTGGACAGAGGATGTGGACAGGATACAGGAGGTGGTCAGAGGCTGCAGACAGAGGCTGCGGACAATATACAGGAGGTGGTCAGAGGATGTGGACAGAGGCTGCGGACAATATACAGGAGGTGGTCAGAGGATGTGGACAGAGGCTGCAGACAATATACAGGAGGTGGTCAGATGATGTGGACAGGATACAGGAGGTGGACAGAGGCTGCGGACAAAGGCTACAGGTAGGATACAGGAGATAGCAAGACAGAGATCGCAATGATTTTGTACAATATCACCACTGCCATTCTTGTCTGAAAAGTTGGAAACTGCTGCCTGTGCCTGTCTGTGGCAGCCAGTCAAGCAATGGATGGATGGCCAAGGGTCCAGTGGTGGGACTCAGTTCAAGTTGGCTTGTATGCATACCCGGCTGCACACCACTCACTCACCAGGCAGGGGGCTGCAGCCAAGGCAGGGTGTGCTCAGTGCTGGCCAGTGGCACCGGTCAGGGCCTTGCGTGTCCATCCAGGGGGTCGGCCCGGCCGGGTCTGCGCTGTCCATTTCTCTCGTGGTGCTGTTGGTGTCACTGCCAGTCCTCTGGCTCCTTTGCACTGTCCACTCCAAGGCTTCTCTGTCAGCCGACTCAGCTCCTGGCATTTTAGGCCGGCAGTGGCTTGCGGCATGACAACATCATGGTGCCGGGGGGGGGGGGCGGGCCAGGCCGCACAGGCTCAGGATCGGATTGTCTCGAGGATTTTCAGAGTTGCGCATGCACAGTTCTCTCCCGAGCCTGTCGCAGGCATTTTTACTGGCACTGTTCGGCTTTTACGGACATTTACGGACAGCGAAAAAAAGCCCAGTTTTTACGGGCTGTCCGTAAATCTACGAACGGTTGGCAAGTCTGGTTGTCCCCTCTGGAGATCTTAGCAGTGCTCTCCCCCACTGTCCTCTCCTTGCTCTCTCATGTGCCTTTCCTCCAGGATCTCTTCTCGTCTCCTGGATGCACCCGAGCCCCAGCCCAAGGTCACCCTCCCCCAGACTGGGGAGCTCCCCGTGGGCCCCGACAGCATCCACACTCTCTCACTCCAGCTCTTCCACCCGACAACTCCTCCTTAGCTGGGCTGACCCTGGGTATTTAAAGAGGCCTGCCCCTGTCAATATAGATTGGAGATTGATCAGGGCTCCCTAAATTACCCCAGATGGCTACTCCTCCCATTTCTACCTCTCTCCCCAGAAAACTCCAGAAGCTTCTGGAAAGAAGTGGGAGGTCCTGATGACACCACCTGTGAGTCACCCAGCTCTATCTTGAGCCACTCCCAGCCCAGAATGAAAACAAACAGGCCTAGCCACCAGCTAGGCCTGCCTAAATTGTCCTACCCTGCCAGAAAAATCCATCCTCTAGCACCTACCTACCTAGAGGGTGCTACACAAGTTCCCCCAGTATCCTGCACATGCAGTGCACAGCATTGGAGTCAATTGCTGAGAGATCAGATCATATAACCTATTTGAAAATAAAAAAACAAATAACATATGAGATTCGCTGGTGGGGTTCCCTGGTTGGCGTCACCCATGCTTGCCCCTGTGTCCTCCGGGAAGTGATTTCTTAAGGTAGTTCTGGTTGCAAAATACAGCACAACAAAATTATCAAGTATGTATTTTATATTTTATATGGTCCATTGATATATGGAGGATTTAAGGAACTGTTTGATTGTATTCTGAAAAGATTCTTTATTGCATGACCCTGAGGAAGTGGACCAAGTCTGTGAAATGGATTGAGATGGGGTGCCAATTCACCATTGGCCATGACTCTGAAATATTTAGCACAACCATTCTCAACCAGGGTTCCATATAGCCCTAGGGTTCCTCCAGAGGTTGCTAGGGGTTCCTTGAGTTGTGGCTGATTGACCTCCCATCTAATGGCCCCTGCATTTCCAGAGTCAATGCCATGTGGCAGAGCCAACTGCATGATCTCTTTAGCTGTTTGTAAGGATGGCAATCTGGCCATCACTGTAAAAGGAGTATTCTTCCCACTGATCACCAATGTAAGGAACATTCTTCCCACTGATCACCAATGTAAGGGACATTCTTCCCACTGACCACTAATGTAAGGAACATTCTTCCCCCTGATCACCAATGTAAGGAGCATTCTTCCCACTGATCATCAATGTAAGGAACATTCTTCCCACTGACCACCAATGTAAGGAACATTCTTCCCACTGATCACCAATGTAAGGAACATTCTTCCCACTGACAACCAATGTAAGGGGCATTCTTCCCACTGATCACCAATGTAAGGACCATTCTTCCCACTGATCACCAATGTAAGGAGCATTCTTCCCACTGATCACCAATGTAAGGAATGTTCTTTCCACTGACCACCAATGTAAGGAACATTCTTCCCACTGATCACCAATGTAAGGGGTATTCTTCCCACTGATCTCCAGTGTAAGGGGCATTTTTCCCACTGACCACCAATGTAAGGAACATTCTTCCCACTGACCACCAATGTAAGGGACATTCTTCCCACTGATCACCAATGTAAGGAGCATTCTTCCCACTGATCACCAATGTAAGGAGCATTCTTCCCATTGATCACCAATGTAAGGAACATTCTTCCCACTGATCACCAATGTAAGGGACATTTTTCCCACTGATCACCAATGTAAGGAGCATTCTTCCCACTGATCACCAATGTAAGGAACATTCTTCCCACTGACCACCAATGTAAGGAACATTCTTCCCACTGATCACCAATTTATGGAACATTCTTCCCACTGATCACCAATGTAACGAGCATTCATCCCACTGATCACCAATGTAAGGATCATTCTTCCCACTGATCACCAATGTAAGGGGCATTCTTCCCACTGATCACCAATGTAAGGAACATTCTTCCCACTGATCACCAATGTAAGGAGCATTCTTCCCACTGATCACCAATGTAAGGGGCATTCTTCCCACTGATCACCAATGTAAGGAACATTCTTCCCTCTGACCACCAATGTAAGGAGAATTTTTCTCATTGACCACCAATGTAAGGGGCATTCTTCCCACTGATCACCAATGTAAGGAGAATTTTTCTCATTGACCACCAATGTAAGGAGCATTCTTCCCACTGATCACCAATGTAAGGAGAATTTTTCTCACTGACCACCAATATAAGGGACATTCTTCCCACTGATCACCAATTAATGGGCATTTTTCTCATTGACCACCAATGAACTGGTTTTAGCAGGGGTTCCCCTACACCTAAAAAATATTTAATGGGTTCCTTTGAGGTAAAATTGAATGGAAAAAAAATGTATGGAACTGTATCAATGGTCTAAATAAAAGGTCTAAACAAGTGCTTATCGAGGCAATGGTGTTAGGCACGTCATACAGAACAATGTCTTAACTGCAAATGAAAAACACTATGGGGTTGATTTACTAAAGGCAAAAAGACTGTGCAGTTTGTAAAGCACGGTTGCATTCTGCAGGTACAGTTGCTCCAGAGCTTAGTAAATAAGCAGAAACTCTGCTGACTTCCATCATCCAATCATGTGCAAGCAAAAAGGCTGTTCTTTTTATTTTCGTTGCACGTGATTGGGTACTCTTTGCAAAGTGAAGCTTTTACTATGCAAAGGAGCTATTGCACTTTGCAAAGTGCAATGTCTATAGTAAATCAACCCCAATTTATCAACCTGTAACTTTTTAATGCTGTGTTCTGAATGTAATGGTTTAGAACTATGGTGAGGGAAAAAAGTATTTGATCCCCCTGCTGATTTTGTAGGTTTGCCCACTGACAAAGAATTGATCAGTCTATAATTTTAATGGTCGGTTTATTTTAACAACGAGAGATGGAATAACAACAAAAATATCCAGAAAAACACATTTCAAAAAAGTTATAAATGGATTCGCAATTTAATGAGTGAAATAAGTATTTGAACCCTTCGCAAAACATGACTTAGTACTTTGGTGGCAAAACCCTTGTTGGCAATCACAGAGGTCGGACGTTTCTTGTAGTTGGCCTCCAGGTTTGCAGACATCTCAGGAGGGATTTTGTCCCCCTCCTCTCCAAGTCATTGAGGTTTCCAGACTGACATTTCGTAACTCGAATCTTCAGCTCCCTCCACATATTTTCTATGGGATTAAGGTCTGGAGACCAGATAGGCCACTCCAGGACCTTAATGGGCCTCTTCATGAGCTACTCCTTTGTTGCCTTGGCCGTGTGTTTTGAGTCATTGTCATGCTGGAATACCCATCAACAAACCTTTTCCAATGCCCTGGCTGAGAGAAGGCGATTCTCACCCAAGATTTGATGGTACATGGCTCCCGTCCATTGTCCCTTTGATGAGGTGAAGTTGTCCCATCCCCTTAGGAGAAAAACACCCCCAAAGCATAATGTTTCCCCCTCCATGTATGACGGTGGGGATGGTGTTCTTTGGGTCATAGGCAGCATTCCTCCTCCTCCAAACACGGCGAGTTGAGTTGATGCCAAAGAGCTTGATTTTGGCCTCATCTGACCACAGCACTTTCACCCAGTTCTCCTCTGAACTATTCAGATGTTCATTAGCAAGTTTCAGACGGGCTGTCCATTGTGCTTTCTTGAGCAGGGGGACATTGCGGGTGCTGCAGGATTTCAGTTCTTCACTGTGTAGTGCGTTACCAATTGTTTTCTTGGTGGCTATGGTCCTCTGCCTTGAGATCATTGGCAAGATTATCCTGTGTAGTTCTGGGCTGATCCCTCACCATTCTCATGATCATTGAAACTCCCCGAGGGGAGACCTTCCATGGAGCCCCAGGCCGAGGGAGAATGACAGTTATTTTGTGTTTCTACCATTCGCGAATAATCGCACCAACTGTTGTCACCCTCTCACCAAGCTGCTTGGCGATAGTCTTGTAGCCCCCATTCCAGCCTTGTGTAGGTCTCCAATCTTCTCCCTGACATCCTTGGACAGCTCTTTGGTCTGGGCCATGGTGGAGAGATTAGAATCTGACTGAATGATTGCTTTTGTGGACAGGTATCTTTTATACAGGTAACAATCTGAGATTAGGAGTACTCTCTTGAGTGCTCCTAATCTCAGCTTGTTACCTGTATAGAAGAAACCTGGGAGCCAGAAATCTTGCTGATTGATAGGGGATCAAATACTTATTTCACTCATTAAAATGCAAGATGCAAGGGTCTGTCAGGAGTCCAGAAACTCATTGACCTTTTATACACACACACTTAGTACAAGCAAACAGATCCTAGGTGAGGATGGTTACCTTTAATAGCCATTCAAACCCCTTTGTGTCAACTTGTGTGCATGTTATCAGGCCCAAATCACCAGGGCATGTAAACTTTTGATCAGGGTCATTTGGGTAGTTTCTGTTGTCATTATGATATAAAAAAAAGTAAACACAGTTGATTGATAATAAATGGCTTCAGCCAAACACGAACCATGAGTGAAAGAAAAGTTTTTGTGTTCTCATTCATCTTCTCTGAAAAATGGCCAAGAAATCATAAATTCTGCCAGGGTATGTAAACTTATGAGCACAACTGTATATGTATATATATATATATATATATAAATAAAAATAAATATATATATATATATATATATATATATATATATATATATGTATATATATATATATATATATATATATATATATACACATATATATATCATATATATATATATTTTTTTTTATATATATATAATGTTATGATAATACAGATATGGTACTGGTTTGGCCCCTATTCCCTTTTATAAGTTTGACAACAGGCAGTAAAATATTAAACTTTTGGATTTTTTTTACGTGGAAAAGTGAAAAAAAAAATCTTAAAGTAAATTCCTTTTTTCTCGTCTTCTGAGAACTCGAAAAAAAAAATTTCTCCTTTATTGCCCCAACATGAAATGTTTAAAACCAAACAAACACGGGGACATTAAGTGTAATTTAAATGTCGGCTATAATGAATGAGCGAGCTTTTAATTGTTTGTTTGTGTAGGTTTGGTATCACATGAAGTCCGGCCACTCTCATGTTTTTATTCCATTTATATCCCGGTTACAAATGTGGGATTCAATGTAAATCTCTGTTATTACTGAAACTGCGCTTAATTTTAACCTCTGCGTAGCTGAAGGCTACTACAATTTTCTTCTTGCTGATTCACATATTAATTATCTTTTTTTTTTTTTTGTGGGAAAAGCAAAAAAAAAAATCTTTAAAAAAGAAATTGTAAAAGGCAAAATTATCAATTTTTTCCATACCGGCTTACATAAACAACTCCCGCTATGTGTTGCGTACAACAATGTAGAGTCTGGCAATAAAAGTCGGGTCTAAATAAGGCCCTTTAAAGAGAACCTGTACTCAAAAGTTAAAATCTGCTATCATATAGGGAATATATAGAAGCGTTAATGCTCTATTCTGTATGATCATTGCTGAATATCTGCAGTGTGAGATCATCTAAGGTAGGGCTCTCCATGCTATGGGCCATGTGTGGCCGCTACAAGGTTTTATCCAGCCTGAAACTGATGTGCACAGTCTCAGTGGACTCTGATAAAAAGGAGGAACCTAATGTTAGTAGGGACTCTGATGGGGACCCTGAAGTAAGGGGGGACTCTGATGGGGACCTGTATGTAAGACGGACTCTGATGGGGACCCTTATGTAAGACAGACTGTGATGGGGACCCTGGTGTAAGATGGACTCTGATGGGAACTCTGATGTAAGGTGGACTCTTCTGGGGACCCTGATGTAAGGCGGACTCTGATGGGGACCCTGATGTAAGATGGACTCTGATGGGGACCCTGATATAAGGCATATTCTGATGGGGACCCTGATGTAAGGGGGGACAAATAGACACACTCCTAAACCTTTTGGGCAGCCTTCCCAGAAGAGTTGAAGCTGTTATGGTGGAGGGGGGATTATGGTGAGGGGTTGTTTTTCAGGGGTTGGGCTTGGCCCCTTAGTTCCAGTGAAGGGAACTCTTAAGATGTCAGCATATCAAGACATTTTGGACAATTTCATGCTCCCAACTTTGTGGGAACAGTTTGGGGATGGCCCCTTCCGGTTCCAACATGACTGCGCACCAGTGCACAAATAAGGTCGATAAAGATGTGGATGAGTGCGTTTGGGGTGGAGGAGCTTGACTGCCCTGACTTCAATTCTATAGAACACCTTTGGGATGAACTAGAGTGGAGACTGCGAGCCAGGACTTCTCGTCCAACATCAGTGCCTGACCTCACAAATGTACTTCTAGAAGAACGGTCAAACATTCCCATAGACACTCCTAAACCTTGTGGACGGCCTTCCCAGAAGAGGTGAAGCTGTTATAGCTGGATAGGGTGGGCCAACTCAATATTGAACCCTACAGACTAAGACTGGGATGCCATTAAAGTTCATGTGTGTTTAAAGGCAGGTGTCCCAATACTTTTGGTAATATAGTGTAGCTCATGAAAAATTCAATCAATTGATCCAGAGAAAGGAAAAAGAATAAGGGATAATCTGCAAAGGTTCCAGGTCATGGTATATCTAGTAGTAGTTAGTCAAATCGAGATGGACAGATGAAGCATCCATCTAGGTAAGTATGAATCTTAAAAAAAAAAAAACATACATCTTTTTTTCATACATTTAGGAATCTCTTTGCATTAGGTTGGTGTCTTCTTTTCTTTTGTATTCATAGTAGTGGAGTCAGCCTACGAGAATTTATTTTCAGAAGATTTTCACAAGCCAAAATGGTTACCCTTACCTATACTGCTCTCGGGGCTAATTAGGGTTTGATGGGGTTTCCTAACAATACTTTCATGGATTTCCACCCCACCTAGCCCCAAGCACGTAGCAAACATTGTGAAGTGCCCCCTCGATTCTATGGAGAAGTCAGTTTTATGGGAACACTGGTGTAACAGTAGCTAAAGCAGCCCATGCTACCTAACCTAAGACCCATGTTACCCAAACCAAGATGCCTGGCATAGGAGGGGACCCTATCAGGGGTGTATCATGAAATTAGTGGGCCCGTGTGCAAGCCCACACTGCACCGATCAACCCCGGCTGTAAACCAGGTAGAGATCATCCATGGGTGCAGTGTGGGTCAGAGCACAGTAGGCCCCCCCACCCCTCTGGGCCCGTGTTCAGTGAACACCCTGCACCCATGGATGATACACCACTGGACCCTATTAGGGAAGCGTTTACGGAAAACCAAACTGTTTCCAGTATAGAAGGGCTAGAACCAGAAATCAGGATTGTCCCTAGTCTGGGGAGGTAACAATAGAAAGGATGTCTGAGCAGATTGTTGTTTCTTCGTCAGGGAGGGTTCCAGTACTCTTGGGGCTGTTACCCCCTGGGAGAAGTATCACTTAGACAAGAGACTACTGTTTGGGCCTAAGCATTGGCTGTGTTTAGGGCCTGAGGAGGAAAGCTGAAAAAGTGGAGACCTGCTGAAGGACACAGTTTTGGAGTCGAGATCTGAAGAAGGACTTTGCCATTTCCCTCATTAAGGATATACCTGTGGATGCTGGGTGGCAGTCAGCTCCTGGGACAATGGGAATAAAGACCTTACAGGGGAATAATAGTTGTGTAGACGTTAAAGGGAACCAGTTGCTAATGGCTGCTCCATGGTCTACAGCTGTGGGGCCTCAGATATGCCGACCATCCTCAGCTATCTCCAGAGAAGCTGCTAATGGGAGACCAGAGAGAAGCATCTACTTTTGCTGTAGTTGCTGATAGTTTTGGAACCAGGCTTCCATAGGGGTGTCAAATGGCTTACAGGTATGACAAGAAGATTTATAATATTTTACAAAGCTGAACATATTTTTAATATCTAATGCCTTTATATTATATTGATTATTGATACCATAACTTAGGAAGAGGAGGTATGTGTAGTAAAGGACACCAAGAACCTATTGTGGATGGAGTTTTCGGAAGGTAGTTGGAAGTTGTTTAACTTTTTTCTTATGTATTTATTATACATGATGAGGATTGATGGCAGTGGGTTTGTTGTATTTTATGGAAAGTATTATGTTTTTTATATGTTTAGCATTGGAAGGAACTACAACTTTATTTTATTTTATGATTTTTATTGTAGAATGGTAAATACATTTCCTGATTCTTGACTATGAAGGAGGTGCTTTGAAGAACACTGTAGATGTGCAGTAGGGTACAACTGATTTTGAACATTAGTAGAAGATGTGGAAAATAACACTTCCAAGCAGTCCTAAAAGTCCTGGGTGCGCCTGCCCACGAGCGCATCCTCGCTTCTTCCACTGAAAAATCACTGAAAAGAATGATGGGCGACACATTAAATGACATTACTGCAGTAAAGTCAACTTTCGACAACCGAAAGGGAGCTACCATAAGTCAGAAAGACTAACAAACAAAGGTGAAAAAGGGTGTAAGAAGTACCCCCACAAAAAAGATGAGAGCGGGAAGATGACCATCCCATACTGCTAGAGCAATACCAGGAAAAACAGTAGGATAGGTAGATCTGTCCACAAGGACATCCAGCTGTGTCAATACAACCTGACAGGTAGAATCCTCAAGGCCTGCAGGACATGATGGGACTACAAGCAGTGCTGGGACAAGGTCATCTAGTGCCCAGGGCAAAGATGCTAAACTGCAAAACTACAGTCCCCAGCTGTCAGTGCACCTGTATGCAGAAGCTGGCAGCTGTGTTTACAAGCTACAGGAGCACTGCACTGACAGAAGGGAGAAGCTGGAGAGAAAGAGACCCGCCTCCTGCCAGCTCTCTCCTCTACTCCAGGCTCACACCCCTGGACCTTTCTGCACTCAGCTGTGCTCTCTTTCCCCTCCTCCCTTCTACCAGTTACCAGTACCACTGACAGTGTCATGAACATGCAGTAACATTCATGTCTTGTCTGTCTGCTTACCTCTCTGCTTGTGTTCAGCTTAGAGGCCGTGCACCTCTCACCTGCGTGCTTAAGTAATCTTCCCTCAGCAGGGCTCCACACCAGGCCCTAATTAGGAACACCATTTAACACCGTGCAGTGCAAGCCAGCTGCCGATCAACATTGTGTGTTAGGCTTCCTGTGTGTGTGGTTCCTGCCGTATGCTCTTCTTATTCCGTTTACCGACCCTGGCTTCTTCTTTGACTATTCTTGTCTGCTTGATACCCCAATCTTTGGCATGCTCTCCTGTCTATTCCTGTCTGCTCGTTGCCCTGACCCTTGGCTGTCCTACTGACTATCTTTTGTTGTCCAGCACTGCTGCTTCCTCTATATCCACCAGTGGCCAGCCATGAGTGTGAGCTGGGAAACCCTGGGGGCCGCGACCTGGAGTCAGTTGCAGCGATGTCCATCCTCACCAATAGAGGCTCTGGTGAAAACCTGCTGGCTCTTAGACTGCTCTAACTCCCTGTGTAATCTGTTTCAGTTCTCCAGTGGACCTGCTTTCCTAAACCACCCAGAGCTCCGTTAGCAGTAGTCAGCTAAGGGTCCACAACCTTAGTGGTGCGCCCTAACCCCAGCGGTGTGCATTTGTCATCTGGCGACAGGTGACCTGACAGACAGCTTCTGTATACAGGAGCACTGCACTGGCAGGAAGGAGGAGGAGAGAGAACCCATCCCTCGCCTCTTCCTGGCTCTCTCCTCGCCACTCTTAGTGCTGGGCTGACAGGAGTAGTGATGCCGATGTCACTACTTCTCTCAGCCTTGTAACAGAGATAAGGTGCCCCCCATCCCTACAGTAAACAATTGCATCCAGGGCAGCTGCCCCCCTCACCCACCCATCATCTTGACTCTGACTACAAGTCCTCTGACCTGCACTGATCCTACGAAGCATCCACAGCCATGGAGTGAGAAACAGGAACTTTTTTCAAAAAGCTAAGAACTATTGTCCATTTAAGAACAGTGGTATGGAGATATTTTCAGGAACCTGGTCAGCCACCAAAAAAAGGCCCTGAATCTAAATAACCATATCTCATGAAGACCTGCGGACACGTGCTTCCTCCCACAGAGAGTGTCTGCATTAGGGTTTCCTTGTGAGCTGTCTACTGACAAAGAAACGCAGAGTCTTCCAGGAATGGTTTCCTCCTGTACAAAAGTGATGTTCAATGGAGTCCAGGGATCACAGTAGGATCCCCCAAGAAACAGGCACTGACTGCACTCGATATCTGGACATGAGGACAGCCCTGAGACAGGAGTCCTCACTTGATGGGGGGAAGAACCATCATATAGACCAGGGATCCTCAAACTATGGCCCTCCAGCTGTTACGGAACTACACATCCCATGAGGCATTGTAAAACATTGACATTCACAGACATGACTAAGCATGATGGGAATTGTAGTTCCTGAACAACTGGAGGGCCATCGTTTGAGGACCCCTGATATAGACCCTAAAAGAATGAGGCTTCAAATCAGGGACCTTTACATCCAAAGGGACCCTTTGCATACCTCACCTCCCATTTGGCAAAAGGGAGACTAAGGAAGGCTAAAGTTAACAAGAGAAGCAGAAGCAATGCATAAAGGGGATATCCCTTGTAACCCAATAGTCCCTAAATAGGAAGGAACGGGGAGTACTGTGCCCCTAGCGAAGAAACCACTAACCCCTTTACTTCAGTGATTTAATTAATCTGGGGCCCATCTATCTTGTGACTTTTAGCAGTACTGTGTTTTAATTAATTTAATTGTGTAATAGCACATTGTGTGGTGCGAATAAGCCCTCAATCCAACACCAAGGGTGTAAAAAGACAGGTACAAGTTTGACTCAACGTGCACATCACAAACAAGACAAAAGTCAGCATTTCCCTATTTATATGAATGGCATGGTTGACAGTCAAGCATGCAAACACGTCATGTAACAATACACTTTGGCATTTTGCAAACAGTTCTACTTTCCTCTAGAATAGTTGTGTCCGGTCCATGGTTATGATGGAAACCAGAGCAGTTTTTATTTGTGCAGTTGTTGATGCTGGCAGAAGCAGTATTAGCGCTCCAAGGGGGGTTACTTTTCCCATATCCTAGAGGTTCGTCATTGGAGAGACCAGCTAGGTGACTGGAGGGGAACTCAATGTAATTGTAATTATTCTGGCAACGGAACAAAATAGAAGGTGGGAACAAGTCCAGCAGAGTGAGCCAACCACGTCTAACCTGCCAAGTGCTTGTGCTAAGAAGTATTATGCTTGTACCATGCAGCACGTAAGGCCCAACTCTAGAAAATCTAAAAAATCTCTCTTGCAATGGGACCATGCCCGATCTGCAAGGGTTGACTGTTCTTTTAGGTCTAGGTGAGAGCAAAAACACTTTAATTTGCCCGATCCTCCGCTCCCCCGGCAGATGGCGCTTCCTTCCAGTGGACTTTTAGAAAATTATAGAAGATCTTCATTGCTGAGGGGCTCAGTGTGGGACGCAAGCAGTTCAGCAACATCTTCTGGCTCCACTTCCAGCTCTAACTGCCTTGCCATCTCTACAATATTTTCCGTAACATTAGCTACATGATCTTCAAAGCTTTCGGAATCATCAACTAACTGTCCGGCTACGAGGTTTTGATACCAGTGCCTGGATGACAGTTAATATCTATATACCTCCTGACCTATGTGATCTGGTAGAGAATCTTTGGATGTGGGGAGATGTAGATACCTATACATTGAAAGCGATGGAAGATCGTTGTTTGGGTGTGTTGACACCAAGGCTGGTTTGACTTACTGTAGCGTATGCCCAGTGAGCCCTCTATATCCGGTAAGTCACCTACTTACCCTTGGTGGTGGCATCACAACCGGGTGAATCTCATTCTGTGAAGAGCACTTGTGAACCCTTTGTTTTTCAGCCACAACACAGACTTTTCTATCCTTACTATATATATATATATATATATATACATTTCACAATATTTGTAATTATTTGCACAATATTGTTGTATGCATGTTTTTAATGTAAATGTGTTCGTAGGCTATGCAGGCCACCAGGGCCATCAGTTGACCTATATACACGGCTATTTAGGTAATAGGATTAACAAATTTTCAATGGTTTGGCAACATAAGCACAGACATACCAACCTTACATTCTCCCAGTGGACTGTCCTCATGTCCAATGTAGGGCTATGGACCCTTCAATGTTCTTGACCTCGGGACCTTAGAATGGTCTGACGTCAGGACCTCAGACTGCCGGAGAATGGGGGAGAAGATGCTGTGGGTGGGGACCAGTCTAGCACCGTGGGGGAGCAAAGATTCAAGTAGGTAAATCTACTTTATCATATTCCCTAGGCCTAAATGAGCAGTGAACCCTTGCCATGCAGGCCCACTGCAAGCAAGAATGTTCAAGCTTCCCCCCCGTAACCCTTTTACTGCCCCTGATGTATGTCATATAATGGTGGCAGCAAGGGGTTTTTACACACACTCCCAGCTGCTACACTCCACAAGCCAATTATTGGCTGCTGGTCTTCTGTGACCCCCCCCCCCCCCCCCGGAACTGTGCCCAACCCCATGCAGGGCCTCCTGGCCATAGTTTCTGGACTTCCGGGCCTGGCAGGTGAAGGGAAGGAAGACCAGTGAGCAAATAAAGATATTTTTGTATTCTGTTAGGAACCACAACATGCTTTGATTATCGTTCCATTTCTAAATGTTTGTCCATTACACTGTGTGGTGGTGGACTGGACCTTGACATTCTGGGCTGGTGGGGTCATCCTCATAGTTTCCCCTTACACACCTTGATACTGTTTCTGACTCAATCACTTTGTGTATCTATTTATTGCTTCATGGGCCACTGACATAACCATGTATGTGATCACATATTTAATATCTTAACTCTATAACCACCAAAGTGGACCACCATTAGAAACGATGCCCCCCCAACCCAGCCTGCTTGAAAAGGCTGCCTCCACCTCCACCCCTCACAAAGAAGGAACCTTAAATACCTGGTGCATACACAGTAATGCTGCCAGCCTTGGTTCCCAGCAATTAAATGTTTGGCAACAGGGGTTGGGGATAGGGAGGGGACTCTTTACTCCTTTTTGGGATCAGGCAGAGTAATCCTCTGTGATGCGGCTCCTGACAATTAAAGTTTCAGCCTGCATTGACAGATATAGAAGAAGGCCCCCCCCCCTCTCCCACTGCTAAAGCATGATAATAGAAGAAACTGGGGGAAAAGGATTATCTTGGTACCAAGATAGCCCATTTCCCCTTTTTTTCTGGTGACTATTGGGGGTTGTCTCTGGTTTCTTCTATTATCAGTTTAGGACGATGATCACCCCCCCCACCCCTATTTTCATCCCTTCTTGTTTTGGATGACTTTATGCAATAGAGGCCTATAGTCTATATGCTAAAGCAGGGATAAGCAATTAGCGGATCTCCAGCTATTGCAAAACTACAAGTCCCATCATGTCTCTACCTCTGGGTGTCATGATTGTGGCTGTTAGTCTTGCTATGCCTCATGGGACTTGTAGTTCTGCAACATCTGGAGGTCCGCTAATTGCATATCCCTGTGCTAAAGCACGATGTTCATGGGCGTACTGCCCTGTGTGCTCTTGCACCCTCTTTTTCTGCCCTCCCCTGTCCTCTGGCTGCTCATGGTAGCATAGAGTTTGCACTGCCTATGTTTGGCCATTTGCTTGCCTTCTAGTAAAATGGTGGGTTGGCAGTTGAACATGCGTAGTATGTTTTTCTTATGGTTGGGGTGAGGGGAACTTGGTGTGATATCGGTAGCAGCCTGGTAGAAGGGAGGCTGAGATCTACTATTTGCCCACCACTGGTCCATAGCATATATGCCTTGCTGACAGTATGGTGAGACCCCCCTCCCCCTTGGGGCACTGCACTTGGGGAGCCTGCCCACCCCTTAATCCTGCCCTGACTGCACTGCAAATACCAAGTGTTTGGGTTTTGTATGGATATAAATGCTGGGGTATTTTCCTAAAACTCATTAGAACTGGCTTGGAGAAGCTAGGAATCATCTTCAACATTACAGAACAAGCCTAGTTGAATATGCCCAACTACTTCTAGATACACTATATTGCCAAAAGTATTGGGACACATACCTTTACACGCACATAAACTTTAATGGCATCCCAGTCTTAGTCTGTAGGGTTCAATATTGAGTTGGCCCACCCTTTGCAGCTATAACAGCTTCAACTCTTCTGGGAAGGCTGTCCACAAGGTTTAGGAGTGTCTATGGGAATGTTTGACCATTCTTTCAGAGGCAAAATTTGTGAGGTCAGGCGCTGATGTTGGACGAGAAGGCCTGTCTTGCAATCTTCACTTGAATTCATCCCAAAGGTATTGAGGTCAGGACAGTCAAGCTCCTCCAGCCTAAACTCTCTCACCCATATCTTTATGGACCTTGCTTTGTGCACTGGTGTTCAGTTATGTTGGAACAGAAAGGGGCCATCCCCAAATTGTTCCCACAAAGTTGAGAGCATGAAATTGTCCAAATGTCTTGGTATGCTGACGCCTTAAAGTGGTAGTAAACCCATGCATTTAACAGTTTAAAAACCAGTTCCATTTCCAGCACATGCCAGAAATTTAACACTACCATTAGTTGTGCTCTAAACCAAACTGTCAAACCATCCAATGGCTGGTGTTATAGCTGATCACATGTGCAGCATCATGACAGTTGTAGATTAAAGAGAGGCCAAGATGGCAGCTTCCTTGGCTGAAAATGATAGGAGGGTTTACTACCACTTTAAGTGTTCTCTTCACTGGAACTAAGGGGCCAAGCCCAACCCCTGAGAAACAACCCCACACCATAATCCCCCCTCCACCAAACTTTACACTTGGCACAATGCAGTCAGACAAGTGCCGTTCTCCTGGCAACCGCCAAACCTGGACACGTTCATCCGTGACAGAGAAGAGTGATTCATCACTCCAGAGAACACATCTCCACTGCTCCAGAGTCCAGTGGCAGCGTTCTTTACACCGCGGCATCCGATGCTTTGCACTGCACTTGGTGATGTAAGGCTTGGATGCAGCTGGAAACCCATTCCATGAAGCTCTCTATGCACTGTTGTTGTGCTAATCTGAAGGCCGCACAAAGTTTGGAGGTCTATAGGTATTGACTCTGCAGAAAGTTGGCAACTTCTGCTTCAGCATGCGCTGACCCGCGCTCTTTCATTGTATGTGGCCTACTACTTCGTGGCTGAGTTGCTGTTATTCCCAGTTGGTTCCACTTTTGTTATAATACTACAGCAAGGAAATTTCACGGATGGACAACCTATAAAGGTACCACGCTTGAATCCACTGAGCTCCTAAAAGTGACCTATTCTTTCACAAAGGTTTCTAGAAGCAGTCCTTATGCCTAGGTGTGCGATTTTTTACACCTGTGGCCATGCAGGTGATTGGAACACCTGAATCCAATTATTTGGAGGGTTGGCCCAATACTTTTGGCAGTATAGTGTACATTGTGGATTATGGTTTTAAATAAATACCAAGCTCCAGTGGAGCTAACTGAAGTTTCTATATTCTGTTCAATTTGAAATCATCCTTAGTTCTTTATATGTGAACGTCTCATAGAGAAGGTCAACCACCTTGTAATCTATACTTTGAATGTTTGGACAGCTGTTACCTTGCCTAAATTTTGAAAAAATGTTCCTTTGTATTCCAGCCGGTTCGGTACCAAGTGTGCTCGGTGTGGTAGACAGATCTATGCCAGTGACTGGGTGCGAAGAGCTCGGGGGAACGCCTACCACTTAGCGTGCTTTGCGTGTTACTCCTGCAAAAGGCAACTGTCCACGGGGGAGGAGTTTGGCCTGGTGGAGGAAAAGGTCTTATGCAGAATCCACTATGACACCATGATAGAAAACCTAAAACGAGCGGCAGAAAACGGTAAGTCTTTGAGAATTTAGCTTTGAGTGGCAATGTTCTTTTCTTTCTGATTTGGGTAATTTATGCTTTGTGTGGCAATTTAATCTCTTGCCAATAATGTAACGCCTATGTGCGAGAGCAAGGAGGGTGGGCTTTAATTCCCACACATATGCATCCATAGTGGCTGAGGTTTCTGTACTGAGATGGCACTCATTGCATGCCCCTGGCACAGTTACCAGGCTGTCAATGACAACTACCCATTTCTAGGGATAGGGATCTCTGGTTGGGGGTCGGCGGGAAGTAGGCTTCCGATCATGTGACTACTGAGACAGCCAATCAGCTATTGTTTCCCAGAGGGGCTCTTATTCTGCCTTCCTTATATCAAAACTGCTGCAACAGACTGCTGAGGTGGAACCCGCTGGCCCTTTTTTAAACCTAATAAGTAAGGTGACTATGCAATGATTGAAGAAGGAAACATATTAGGTTTTATCTATCAGTTTTCTGGATTCCTATGTTCTGTGTTTCTGCTGTAAGAGTTGAGATACCATTTTTGTGTGTTGTTTTTACTATAAATTTCTTATTTTGTGCCTTGTGAGGTCAGTAATTTTTTATTGCAGAAGATCACAAGAACCAACGCCGTGTTTCAGGGGCTCAGTACTTTCCCTTCATCAGGGCTGAGCAAGAATTTTTTCCATGTAAGCCAAAAATATATATTGTTGTCCATAGGGGTTTATCCTGGTTTCCTTTGAATCAAAACGGCTGCAGTGGAAGTGCTAAGTCGGAACCTGATGGCCTTTTTCCCTTTTTCATCCTAATAAAATACGCAACTATGCAATTAGTGATGGAAACATATTTCTCCTAATTAACAAAGGGGGAGGGGCACCTCTTTTCATAATTAGGAGCAGGATCTGCTCTTTTTCCTTAGTTTAGAACAGGGGGTCTCAAAACTTTCTAAACAAATGGCCAGTTTTCTGTCCTTCAATCTTTAAGAGGGCCGGACTGTGGCCGGAGGGAGTAGAAAAGGTCCCGACGTCAGTGGGAAAAAATAATGCTCCATTGTTTGTTTCAGAGAGAGTAATTGCGCCTTATTATTGGTATAAGTGGGAGGAATTGTGCTCTGTCGTTAAAGTCATTGGGCCCCATCGGTGGTGCCATTGGGAGGAATTGTGTCCCATCATGGATGTCATCGAGCCCCATTGTTGGTATCAGTGGGTAGAACTGTGTCCCATCATTGGTGTCATTGAGCCCCATTGTTGGTATTAGTGGGAGGAACTGTGCCCCATCATTAGTGTCATTGGGGAGGAATTATGCCCCATTGTTGGTTTTAGTGGATGAAATGGTGCCCCAAGGGCTGAATAAAGCAAGGAAAGGGCCGCATCTGGTCCCGGGCCACAGTTTGGAGACCACTAGTTCAGAAGAATGGCCTAAGCACTATGTTTTTTATTACCCCCCCCCATTGGGTTTTATATGCTATCAAAGTCCTTGATTCTGATGTTCTATGTTTCTGTAAGAACGGAAATGTTATACCACCTTTCTGTTATGTTTTCCCTTCAATTTTCCTTCTTTTGTGCCCTATGTAAATGTAGTGCCCCCATAGCATAGGTGCATTTTTGTTGCAGGGTTTTGCTAGGGAGGGCAAAATTTAGTCAGGCCTGAATGTAGGAGCAGGCCTAAATGTTTTGATCTGGGCTGGGAGGAGTGGCTCAGGGAGGATTGAGTTGGTTTAACAGATGAGGTCACCAGGACCTCCCACTTCTTTCTAGAAACCTGGAGGAGGGTTTCTGGCCAGAGAGCTGGGAGATAGGTGGAGCCATCTGGAGTGTTCTAAGGAGCCCTGACCACTCCCCAAGCAGGATTGGCAGGGGGCAGGCCTCCTTAAATACTCAGAGTCAGCCCAATCGGGAGGGGAAGTGGGGTGGAAATCTGAGATGTAGCAGGAGGAGCTGTGGAGGCCTCTTACTGGGAGGTCGCCCCCACCTGGAGGGATGACCGTGAGGCCTGGAGGTTCGGGTGCAGGCAGGAGTGGAGGTGATTCCTGGAGCCGCACAAGGGAACAGGAGAACAGCGGAGGTGCTACAGAGAGAGAGACTTTAAAGTGATCCACCGGTGTTGGTGAGTGACAGACCCTGGAGCTGGGAGAGAAAGTGCTGGAGCAGGCTGGGAGAGGAATAGTGGACAGTCTCTGGAGGCTAGGGTTGCCACCTCATCCCTTTAAAACCAAACACATATGAATTACACAGGTTCTGTGGCTGTTTAAGGTGGTAATTAAACTCACTTGGTGTCTTATCTGCATTAAATTAGCCTCAGAACAACCTGTGTAATTCATATGTGTTCTGGTTTAAAGGGATGAGGTGGCAACCCTAGTGGAGGCCTTGGGAACCAGTCAAGGGGAAGGAGTGTCACTAAGGAAAAGCAGGTCGGTGGGACCTGGAAGAGGAATGGGCTGGGAGCTGTAGTCCATCAAAGGCCCGGCTTGCACTCAAGTACATTGCTACATTTTCAGGGGCTCGTGATTCCTGGCCTGTAATGGGTGGTCCTGAGGTCCTGCTGACACAGTGTAGGCCTCACCATCTGCTAGCCGCAGTGAAGAGAAAAGAGTAGAGAAGCTTGATACATTTCCTTTCAAGCTGGAAACTAAGTGAAGTGCTGGAGAGAGAGAACTGTAGGAGAAATGGTCAGCAAGTGTTGTGCTGGAGAGTTACGAGGAGTAACAGTCTGCAGAAGGATAGTCTGCATTGTAAGTGTGCATATACAGGACTGTATATGGAGTTCATGTACCATAATTCTTGGGGCATCCCACAGTCACCCCTTTTCCCCATCCAAGTTATTTCCCCTAAATAAAACAACAAAAAAAACAAGTGCCGGCCTGGTCGGTGTCTACGGATGTGTGAGATATGGTGGGATTGAGAGCAGCTATGAGGTGAACCACAACTACTAGCAACTCCCAAGGGAGCTCATGGCTACAAAATATTGTTCAAAGAATGTGAAAAGGATGAGAGTGCCACAGATATATTGTGAGTCTAGTAAGCCTTTATTGCACACGATAGATCACAAGATAAAGCCAACACACTTTGAGTGCTCAATATTTCCTCTTGATTGAGGTTGGGAACAACTTTTTCCCTTGCAAAGCAGAATTGTTGCCCATAGGGGTTGGTCCTGGTTTCCTCTGGTCCAAAACTGCTACAGTGGAACGTCTATGGTAGATGGTCCTTTTGTTACCTAATAAATTAGGTAACTAAGCAATGAGTGAGGAAGGAAACGTATTATGCCTAATTACCAAAGAGGTTTTCACCCCTTTTGTTAATTAGGAGCTGAATCCGCTCCATTTCCTTAGTTTATAAGAGTGGTGCAAGAGTTGTGCTTGCGTCACTCTTTGTTAACTTCCCCCATTAAGTTTTCTCTGCCATCATTTTTCTTCTATAAGAAGAAGAAAAAGCCAACATATCTCAAGGTTTAATACTTCCCCTTCTTCAGGGAAAGTAACAAAATTAGTAACATAACAAATCAAATTTTTACATTCTGCACATGTCTAGAAAAGGAGAGTGCTGCAGATATGATGCGAGTCCAGTAAATCTTTATTGTACACCACAGGCGATCACAAGAACCAAAGTGTTTCGGGAGATCAATACTTCCCCTTCATCAGGGCTGGGAAAGATTTTTTATCCCGGTATCCAAAATTAGCTATTGCTTTCCATGGGGGTTTTTCCTGGTTTCCTTTGGACCAAAACTCCTGTAGAGGATCTGCAGCTATCAGTGGACTTTGATGGCCTTTTTTTTTTGTCTGGCATCCTTTGGACCAGTGTTTCTCAACCTTTTTCAGTCAAGGCACCGTTTAAAAATTATGGACAATCTCGAGGCACCCTTTAAGAATTAAGAACAATCTTGAGGCACCCTTTAAAAATTAGGGACAATCTTGAGGGACCCTTTAAAAATTAGGATCAATCTCGAGGCACCCTTTAGAAATTATGGACAAGCTCGAGGCACCCTTTAAAAATGATGGACAATCTTGAGGCACCCTTTAAAAATTAAGGACAATCTTGAGGCACCCTTTAAAAATTGGGAACAATCTCGAGGCACCCTTTAAAATTATGGACAATCTCGAGGCACCCTTTAGAAATTATGGACAATCTCAAGACACCCTTTAGAAATCATGGACAATCTTGAGGCACCCTTTAGAAATTATGGACAATCTTGAGGCACCCTTTAGAAATTATGGACAATCTTGAGGCACCCTTTAAAAATTAAAGATAATCTCGAGGCACCCTTTAGAAATTGTGGACAATCTTGAGGGCACCTTTCAAAAATTATGGACAATCTTGAGGCACCCTTTAAAAATTAGGGACAATCTCAAGGCACCCTTTAGAAATTATGGACAATCTTGAGGCACCCTTTAGAAATTATGGACAATCTTGAGGCACCCTTTAGAAATTATGGACAATCTCGAGGCACCCTTTAAAAATAACGGACAGTCTTGAGGCACCCTTTAAAAATCATGGACAATCTCGAGGCACCCTTTAAAAATAATGGACAATCTTGAGGCACCCTTCAAAAATTATGGACAATCTTGAGGCACCCTTTAAAAATTAGGGACAATCTCAAGGCACCCTTTAGAAATTATGGACAATCTTGAGGCACCCTTTAGAAATTATGGACAGTCTTGAGGCACCCTTTAAAAATTAGGAACAATCTCGAGGCAGCCTTTAGAAATTATGGACAATCTCGAGGCAGCCTTTAGAAATTATGGACAATCTCGAGGCACCCTTTAAAAATTATGGACAATCTTGAGGCACCCTTTAAAAATTGGGAACAATCTCGAGGCACCCTTTAGAAATTATGGACAATCTCGAGGCACCCTTTAAAAATTATGGACAATCTCGAGGCACCCTTTAGAAATTATGGACAATCTTGAGGCACCATTTAAAAATTATGGATAATCTCGAGGCACCCTTTAGAAATTATAGACAATCTCGCGACATCCTTTAAAAATTATGGACAATCTCGAGGCACCCTTTAAAAAATAGGGACAATCTCGAGGTACCCTTAAGAAATGATGGACAATCTTGAGGCACCCTTTAGAAATTATGGACAGTCTCGAGGCATCCTTTAATAATTATGGACAATCGCAAGGCACTGTTTAAAAATCAGGGACAATCTTGAGGCATCCTTTAGAAATCACGGACAGTCTCAAGGCACCCCATTCTAAAATGCAAAAATTATTCTAATAGTTTTACATAAAGCAGCAAGTCCAAGTAGGACACCCAACATTAGAGGTGATATATTCTTCCAAAGCAAAAACACTTTTGCACACTGGTACTGTCTAGTATTCCAATGTTTCTCCATCACTCAGCTAATGTAACCCCCACCTCTGATGGAGAGGGACAGGGAAGGGTCAAACAAGGATGCTATGCAGGCAACTGACATCCTCCTTATCAACTGATGACGCCCTTGGTCGTCAGGACGCCGGCAGCTAGAAGGTTATAATGGTGCACAATGAAAACCAGTGACTTAGTGTAACTAAAAGGCAGTCTTCATCCACACATCGACTTGTATACAATTATTTGGGCAATTTTTAAGCATTTTGCCAAGGCACCCCTGAGGAAATCTCAAGGCATCCCAGGGTGCATGGGCACTCTGGTTGAAAAAGGCCGCTTTGGGCCAATACTGCTGGAACCCATTGCCTTTCATTTAAACCTAATAATGTAACTGCAGTATGCAACGAGTGAAGAAGAAGAGATTTATCTGCCATCATTTTTTTTTTGGATTCATATGTTCTATGTTTCAGAATTGAGATACCACCTTTGCATTGTGTTTTTATTATAAACTTCCTCCTTTTGTGCCTTATGTAGTGGGATTAGTCAATTAGTCATGCAACCAGCTGGCAGGATATCACCAGTCATCAGTAACTCTTTCCTGACACTCAACAAAGAAAAATTCAGCACCAAAATAAAATAAATGGTTGTCAGAGTAGTCATAGCAGTGTTTTTTTTATCAGTTTAATTTAATATAAATTTTAAATAAAATTGAATTTATTATTTTATTATTTTTATTTATAATCTTAATTTTATCAATTTTCACGTTTATAATAACATACCAAAAAAAAAAATAGAAAGAGCAGTTAAAAACGAATACATCAGCATAATAGTATGGGTTATACATTTAGATACAACATATCAGTTCTCCAATAAAAAAAAAAATCATTAACAATTCCACCCTACAGAATCTGGACCCAATTTCAGTTTTTTTTTTTTGCTTATTTTTATTTTTCTGTTTTGTTTTGTTTCCTGTTGGTTAGCTTATTTACTGTCGGGTTACATCTCAATACATGGCTAATTTTAAAATCATGTTATAGTGCCTATGGCCTTATAACTTAGATAGTGGACATACATTTTATGGTTAATTTTATTATTTTTATTAATAAAATATATTTTTAGACAGCACACACTTACAATGAATATACAGTATCTTAGATATGATCGTGGCTGCATCACTTGCTAGCTTCCTTTATTCCTTGAATGACTTTGCGTCAAGATGTTTCCTGCTAGATTCCTTCACTTCTCTCCAAGAAGTCCTAAAAATCATTTTTGTTTCAGAAAAAAAAAAGTCTAGTTTTTCCAGGGAGAGTTCCTTTCATAATGGCGGTGGAAAGTGAACGGTCCTCTTAAAGCCCAATTACACCCCCTCCCCCTTGATGCCCTCCAGCAGGTTTCTTTTGCTTTCCTTTAAAAAAAAAAAAAAAAAAAAATACCTTTTTTAAAATGTCTTTAGGCCAATCACGTGATGCACAGGGTCCTCTTCACATCTTGGCGCTGAACAATCCATTTACCGCTTGCTTACCGGGCACTTTTACCCCATTCCTGCCCAGGCCAGTTTTCAGCTTTCAGCGCTGTCGCACTAGGAATGACAATTGCGCGGTCATGCAACGCTGTACCCATATGAAACTGTTATCATTTTTTTCACACAAATAAAGCTTTCTATTGGTGGTATTTAATCACTACCGGGTTTTTTAAATTTTTGCTAAACAAACCAAAATGACCAAAAATTTTGAAAAAAATGTTTTTTTTGCTTTTGTTTCTGTTATCAAATTTTGCAAATAATACATTTTTTAGTAATTAATTTTTCTCCTTCACTGATGTGCGCTGATGAGGCTGCTTTGATGGGCACTGATACGCGGCACTGATGGGCACTGACGAGGCAACACTGGTGGGATCTAATAGGCGGCACTGATGGGGACTGATGACGCGGCACTGATGGGCACTAATAGGCTGCACTCATGGGCACTCATAAGGCCTCACTGATGGGCACTAATAGGCAGTACTAATGGACACTGATGAGGCGACACTGGTGGGCACTGATGGGCACTAATGAGGCGACACTGGTAGGCACTAATAGGCGGCACTGATGGGCACTGATGAGGTGGCACTAATATGCTGCACTGATGGGCACTGATGAGGTGGCACTAATATGCTGCACTGATGGGCACTGATGAGGCAGCACTGATGGACATTAATAGGCTGTACTAATGGGCACTGATGAGGCGACACTGGTGTGCACTAATAGGCTGCACTGATGAAGCAGCACTGATGAGGCGGCACTGGTGGGCACTAATAGGCTGCACTGATGGGCACTGATAAGGCCTTACTGATGGGCACTAATAGGCAGTACTAATAAGCACTGATAGGCTGCACTGATTGGCACTGATGAGGTGACACTGATAGGCGGCACTGATAGGTGGCACTGATGGGCTCTGATAGGCAGCCCTGATAGGTAGCACTGATGAGCACTGATGAGGCGACACTGATGGGTACTGATAGGCGGCACTGATGAGGCGGCACTGATTGGCAGCACTGATGGGCAATGATTGACAGCGCTGATAGGCAGCACTGATGAGGCAACACTGGTGGTCACTAATGAGGAGGCACTGAGGGGCATTGATAGGTGGCACTGATGAGGAGGCACTGATTGGCAGCACTGATGGGCACTGATAGACAGCACTGAATAGCAGCACTGATGTGCACTGATTGGCAGCACTGATTGGCAGCACTGATGGCCACTGATTGGCAGCACTGATGGGCACTGTTGGGCTGCACTGATTTTCAGGACATTGATGATCAGTGCCCTGATTATCAGTGCAAATGTCCCCTTTCACACTAGCCAGGTACTGGCTCTCTCCTTTGCTCACAGCAAGTGTGTTTACATCGTAATCAGCTGTGATTGGACACAGCTGATCATGTGGTAAAGAACCGCTGCGATTGGCTTTTACCCCAATCTATGATTAGATGTGTCCGGAAGACACAGAGCGCACTGGGTACGTGCTGCAGGGGACGCAGTTTTGGGAGGACATCAATAGACGCCCTCCCAGAACTGGACGACCACACTGTGGCCATCATTCGGCTAATTAGTTCATATAGGCAGCTCTGACGTGATGACGTCACCATTGTTCTTTGAAGCATTGTACTGTAAGTGCAGAGCATTGTGGTGACAACCCTTCTGGGGCAGGCCCATGATGCTTTGTAAATCATGGGGCTCTGTACAGCCTAATTAAACAGAGCCCCCTTCCCCCTGTGTCTCCCCATACACTTTAGCTCTGAAAGTGGTTGTAAACCTCAGACATGAAATATGAACACAGCACTGGTGCTCAGTCATGTTGAAACAGGAAGGGGCCATCCCCAAACTGTTCCCACAAAGTTGGGAGCATGAAATTGTCCAAAATGTCTTGGTATGCCGACGCCTTAAGAGTTCCCTTCACTGGAACTAAGGGGCCAAGTCCAACCACTGAAAAACAACCCCACACCTTAATCCCCCCTCCACCAAATGATTTGGACCAGTGCACAAAGCAAGGTCCTTAAAGCGGAGGTCCGGGCTAAAAAAAAAAATTAAAAGTCAGCAGCTACACATACAGTAGCTGCTGACTTTTAATATTAGGACACTTACCTGTCCTGGACTCCAGCGATGTCGGCACCCGCCGCCGATCTTCGGATCGGGGGACGGGTGCAGCCGCTTCCATCGCGGGTAAGGGAACCCGGACGTGTAAGCAGTACAGCTTCACGCCGGGCACCTTACCGCGCATGCGCGAGCTCTGCCACGCTCTGCTACTGGCCAGGCGGCCAGTAGCAGAGCGAGCAGGGAGGAGGGAGCCGGCTTCTGACGTCAGCGGCCGCGTCCGCCGGCCAGAACTCCCGGAAGTGTGGAAAAGGACACCTGTCTAAAGACAGGTGTCCTCTTCCCCCTCCCCCCCGAAAGGTGCCAAATGTGACACCTGAGGGGGGGAGGAATCCAACCAGCGGAAGTTCCACTTTAGGGTGGAACTCCGCTTTAAAGACATGGATGAGCGAGTTGGGGGGGAGGAACTTGATTGTCCTGCATAAAGTCCTGACATCAACCCTATAGATCACCTTTGAGATGAATTAGAGCACAGACTGTGAGCCAGGCTTTCTCTCCAACATCAGTGGCTGACCTCACAAATGCACTTCTGGAAGAATGGTCAAACATTCCCATAGACACTCCTAAACCTTGTGGAGTTGAAGCTGTTATAGCTGCAAAGGGTGGGCCAACTCAATATTTAACCTTATCGACTAAGACTGGGATGCCATTAAAGTTCATGTGCGTGTAAAGGCAGGCGTCCCAATACTTTGTAATTGTTCCTCATGGGTCTTTGTGTGGTCCTTCCTGCAAAGATGTATCCACCCAGTGTCTGGTATTCTCCATCTGGGGAATACCTGGTGAGGTCCTGACACCCAGAATAGGACTGAAGCGTGAGGACAGGACTAGAAGCGAACTTGACTAGGAAAAGTGCCTACCGAAGTTAACCAACAGGGTGAGAAGGTAAGTACGGAACCTACAGTTTGGGGTGGAGGAACTTGACTGGCCTGACCTCAACCCAATAGAACACCTTTGGGATGAATTAGAGCGGAGACTGCGAGCCAGGTCTTCTCGTCCAACATCAGTGCCTGACCTCACAAATGCTCTTCTGGAAGAACGGTCAAACATTCCCATCTCTTAAACCATTCCCACTCCTAAACCTTGTGGACGGCCTTCCCAGAAGGGTTGAAGTTGTTATAGCTGCAAAGGGTGGGCCAACTCAATATTGAACCCTATGGACTAAGACTGGGATGCCATTAAAGTTCATGTGCGTGTAAAGGCAGGCGTCCCAATACTTTGTAATTGGCCCTCATGGGTCTTTGTGTGGTCCTTCCTGCAAAGATGTAACCTCCCAGTGTCTGGTATTCTCCATCTGGGGAATACCTGGTGAGGTCCTGACACCCAGAATAGGACTGAAGCATGAGGACCGGACTAGAAGCGAACTTGACTAGGAAAAGTGCCTACCGAAGTTAACCAACAGGGTGAGAAGGTAAGTACGGAACCTACAGTTTGGGGTGGAGGAACTTGACTGGCCTGACCTCAACCCAATAGAACACCTTTGGGATGAATTAGAGCGGAGACTGTGAGCCAGGTCTTCTCGCCCAACATCAGTGCCTGACTTCACAAATGCTCTTCTGGAAGAATGGTCAAACATTCCCATAGACACTCCTAAACCTTGTGGACGGCCTTCCCAGAAGAGGTGAAGCTGTTATAGCTGCAAAGGGTGGGCCAACTCAATATTGAACCCTACGGACTAAGACTGAGATGCCATTAAAGTTCACGTGCGTGTAAAGGCAGGTGTCCCAATACTTTTGAAAATATAGAGTATATTTGTTTCTGGCGAGCATTGCATATTACTTTCTTGCAAGTACTGTATATAGAAAAAATAAAGTGTATATATTTACTGTGCAAAGAGAGGGTGCATTGATGATGATTGTAACAAGACTAGTGAGAAGTCTATGCATTTCCAGGCAATGGTATTACATTGGAGGGAGCTGTGCCATCAGAACAAGACAGCCAGCCAAAACCAGCAAAAAGAGCGCGCACTTCCTTCACAGCAGAACAGCTGCAGGTATGACGCCGGGCGCTGGTGGAGATCATAGGTGGTACAAAGGGCTATAACCAACCATACCACTAATACTCTCTCTGTTCACAGGTGATGCAGGCCCAGTTTGCTCAGGATAATAATCCTGATGCGCAAACACTTCAGAAACTTGCAGACATGACAGGACTAAGCAGAAGAGTCATTCAGGTCAGTATTCTAACAAAGTATAAATGTTCTCGGTAATGGATCAGTATCATGAAACAAGTCAGTCTTCAACTGTAGCACTAAAGCCACCTTGTTAGAGCTGATTTAGGTCCCCCTATGTCTACTCCACCCTATCCAGCCCAATAGCCTCCTTTTTCCCATTCCACAATCTGGACCTATGGCCTCCTCTCTTCCCTCCAATCCAGTCTTGTTGCTTTCTTTCTGTCTTCCACATTCCACACTTGGTGCCCCTTTCCTCGTTCCGATTTTACTAACTCCTGCTTCTCTCTCCACTATCTGACTCATGTCCTTTAGGACAACACTACCAACCTTTCACCATGTTCACCAATCATTTCACTTTGCGTGGGGCACCTTACTTAGTCCCTCCGTTAAAAGGCCCCTATGGGATGGCATGGGCAGGTGACAAGTCCTCTTTATGAAGACATTGGGGGGGCTATTAGGCCCTCAATGTCTCCCCTGCCTTCCACAGCAGCTAATCAAGCGTAGATCACTGCTTCCTGAGCTAGAGTAGCCAGGGAATGACAACTCTGAACCTGATGTTGATACATTGAAAGGTCTAGTTGTTTGTTTTTGTCCCCCAGACCTTCTCTAGTCTCTGGTTTGTAAGGGGGTGTTCAATTGTGCAATTCACCTTTTGGGCACTAGGTGGTGTTCTCCTTTAGGATATACAGTATAATACCAAAAGTATTGGGACACCTGCTTATACACCCACATGAACTTTAATGGCATCCCAGTCTTAGTCCATAGGGTTCAATATTGAGTTGGCCCACCCTTTGCAGCTATAACAGCTTCAACTCTTCTGGGAAGGCTGTCCACAAGGTTTAGGAGTGTCTATGGGAATGTTTGACCATTCTTCCAGAAGCACATATGTGAGGTCAGGCACTGATGTTGGACGAGAAGACCTGGCTTGCAGTTTCCACTCTAATTCACCCGAAAGGTGTTCTATCGGGTTGATGTCAGGACAGTCATGTTCCTCCACCCCAAACTCACTCATCCATGTCTTTATGGACCTTGCTTTATGCACTGGTCCAAATCATTTGGTGGAGGGGGGATTATGGCGTGGGGTAGCTTGTCAGGGGTTGGTCTTGGCCCCTTAGTTGCAGTGAAGGGAACTCTTAAGGCATCAGCATACTATGACATTTTGGACAATTTCATGCTCCCAACTTTGTGGGAACAGTTTGGGGATGGCCCCTTACAGTTCCAACATGACTGCGCACCAGTGCACAAAGCAAGGTCCATAAAGACATGGATGAGTGAGTTTGGGGTGGAGGAACTAGACTGACCTGCACAGAGTCCTGACCTCAACCCGATAGAACACCTTTGGAATGAATAAAAGCACATACTGCAAGCCATGCCTTCTCTCCAACATCAGTGCCTAACCTCACAATGCGCTTTTAGAAGAATGGTCAATCATTCCCATAGACACACTCCGAGACCTTGTGGAGTTGAAGCTGTTATAGCGGCAAAGGGTGGGCCAACTCAATATTTAACCCTACGGACTAAGACTGGGATACCATTAAAGTTCATGTGCATGTAAAGGCAGGCATCCCAATACTTTGTAAATGGCCCTCATGGGTCTTTGTGTGGTCCTTCCTGCAAAGATGTAACCTCCCAGTGTCTGATATTCTCCAGCTGGGGAATACCTGGTGAGGTCATGACACCCAGAGTGGGACTGAAGTGTGGGGACAGGACTAGAAGTGAACTTGACTGGGAAAAGTACCTACCGAAGTTAACCAACGGGGTGAGAAGGTAAGTATGGAACCTACAATGCTCTGAAGTGATATAAAACCTAAAGGTGTATTCTGGAATTAGAATGCCCTGAATTGGTAAGAACTATAGTTATTTGCAGAGGCATCGCTAGGGGCTGGCTATTGAGGCTGGAGCCCCGAATCTGGGGTCCATAGCCCCGAGTCTCTAGGGCAGGGGTCGGCACCCGGTACTGCCGCTAGTTTTGTCCCTACCAGGCACGGTACCTGTCCCTACTCTACCAACTTGCAAAATGTGTGCCAAGCCTGGGAGCCAGGGCCTTAAATAGACTCTGCCTGGTCCAAGATGGCTGCTAAACTCACATGGGACAGCAGTATCCAATTAGATCTCTTTCTCAGTGACCCAGGAAATCATAGAAGAACCATGTTCTTCTTGACCTCCTCTTACTGCTGCGAAGTGCGCCACCTGCGGTGGAGAAATAGATTGCACCTGCCTACATGTTTAGTGGTACCCGTGAATGGAACGTATTGCCCATCTTGGAATGGCTTTGCCTACAGGTTGACTTCTTGGTATGAGCTGATGGCAATCACAGTTGGGAAAATTACAATTCCTTGGCAATTGCTTAAAACAGGGCTGTACTGCGGGGGGTAAAATTGGCCATACTATAGAATTATACATAATATGTAGCAAACAGGCCATGTTAGTAATAAAAGGTACCCAAAATAAACATACCCAGTATGCATAGTGTGAACTACTTCTAGATACTATGGGGTTATTGGACAATAAACCAGCTAGATGCGATCTGTATTTCTTTATCTTATTGTATTTTATAGCCGTAAGCACAGCAGAGCTCTGATAGAACTGAAGGTATTCGCATGTCTCATTCACAAATGCCAAATATAAAGGTATTATTCCTCATTTTAGTGGGCCATTCAAATAATGCGTATTGGTTCCTTTGGCCAACTGGACACCAAGAACCTCTTAGTTTACAGCACAGATCCAGATTAATATTATAGAGATTTATATTCCAAGTTGTAGCTGTTTAAGGTTTGTTGGCCATCATCAGTTCAGTGTATGGAAACCATGGCTTCTATGTAGTAGGGCTTGGAACCAACAAGAAAGTATAACCTGACAGGTTATGGTGAGACGGTCCAATGATAACCAAAAAACCAACCACTGAACCAGAAAAAGGCACAGCAGAGCCTGATCCATTCCTTCACAAATCCATGTTTAGGGACCCTTTCACAGATGAGATTTTGATAGGATATACTGTATAGTCCAGGGGTATGCAATTAGCGGACCTCCAGATGTTGCAGAACTACAAATCCCATGAGGCATAGCAAGACTCTGATAGCTACATGCATGACACCCAGAGGCAGAGGCATGATGGGACTTGTAGTTTTGCAACAGCTTTAGGTCCGCTAATTGCATATCCCTGGTATAATCCAACAAAGGAGCAAAGGACATATATATCTGACTACTATCCAATCTTGCTAAACCCCTACATCTCCCTTTCACGATCCAACCACATTGCCTCCTTCCCCATCTTCCACAATATGGTCTTACTGTCTCCTCCCTTTCCCCTTCTCCACAATCCAGTCTTGTTGCTTCTTTCACTCTCTTCCACATTTCAGTCTTTTTGTCCTCTCCCCCCATTCTGATCTTACTGACTCCTGCTCCCATCTCCTCTGTCTTATGCCCTTTAAGACAGCAACCTTAACCTTTCACCGTGCTCACCAATCATTACGGCACTATGGCTGTTTCAGGCTTGTTGGCCATCATCAGTGCATTGTATGGAGACCAAGGCTTCTATGGAGCAGGGTTTGGGACCAACAAGATAGTATAACCATTCCTGCTTCTATGTCCTCTGTCTTACTTGTGTCCTTTAAGAAAGCAACACCAACCTTTCACCATGCCCACCAACCAATGTGGCTCTGTGGTTGTTTCAGGTTTGTTGGCCATCATCAGTGCATAGTATGGAAACCATGGCTTTTATGGAGTAGGGTTCAGGACCAACAAGATAGTATAACCATTCCTGCTCCTATCTCCTCTGGTTTACTTCTGTCCTTTAAGACATCAACACCAACCTTTCACCATGCCCACCAATCATTACATCACCATATCGCCATGGCTGTTTCTGGCTTGTTGGCCATCATCAATGCATTGTATGGAGACCTTGGCTTCTATGGAGTAGGATTGGGGACCAACAAGACAGTATAACCATTCCTGCTCCTATCTCCTCTGTCTTACTTGTGTCCTTTAAGACAACAACACCAACCTTTCACCATACCCACCAACCAATGTGGCTCTGTGGTTGTTTCAGGCTTGTTGGCCATCATCAGTGCATTGTATGGAGACCAAGGCTTCTATGGAGTAGGATTGGGGACCAACAAGATAGTATAACCATTCCTGCTCCTATCTCCTCTGTCTTACTTGTGTCCTTTAAGACAGCAACACCAACCTTTCACCATGCCCACCAATCATTACGGCACCGTGACTGTTTCAGGTTTGTTGGCCATCATCAATGCATTGTATGGAGACTATGGCATCTATGGAGTAAGATTCGAGTCCAACAAGAAAGTATAACCTGACAGGTTATAAATGAGATGGACCAAAAGCAACCAAAAAAAACGAACCAATGAGAAGCACAGCAGAGCCTTCTTAGAAGGTACCTTCATGGACCAGGTTGTGGTGAGATGGCCCAAAAGTAAAAAAAAAAAAAAACATCACCAAGCAAAAGAGAAGCACAGCGGGACCTTCTTAGAAGGTACCGTCATTGTCCAGGTTATGGTGAGATGGCCCAAAAGCAAAAAAAAAACCCACCATCAAGCAAGAGAGAAGCACAGCGGGGCATTCTTAGAAGGTACCTTCATGGTGCTGCAGGTTATGGTGAGATGGCCCAAAAGTAAAAACCACTAAACAAGACAGAAGCACACAGCAGATCCTGTTTGCATGGTACCTTCATGGCCCAGGCTATAGTGAGATAGCCCAAAAGTAAAAAACAAACCACCACCAAGCAAGAGAGAAGCACAGCTTCTTTTTTTTAGAAGGTACCTTCATGGCCCAGGTTATGATGAGATGGCCCAAAAGTAAAATAAACCCACCACTGAACCAGTGAGAAACACAGCAGAGCCTTCTTAGAAGGAACCTTCATGGTGCTGCAGGTTATGGTGAGATGGCCCAAAAGTAAAAAGAACACGCCACTAAGCAAGACAGAAGCACACAGCAGAGCCTTCTTAGAAGGTAACTTCATGGTCCAGGTTATGGTGAGATAGCCCAAAAATAAAAAACAAACCACCACCAAGCAAGAGAGAAGCACAGTGGAGCCTGCTTAGAAGGTACCTTCATGGTGCTGCAGGTTATGGTGAAATGGCCCAAATGTAAAAAGAAAACACCACTAAACAAGACAGAAGCACACAGCAGATCCTGTTTGGATGGTACCTTCATGGCCCAGGTTATGGTGAGATGGTCCAAAAGTAAAAAAAAAAAAAACACCACCAAACAAGACACAAGCACATCAGAGCCCTTTTAGAAGGTACCTTCATGGCCCAGGTTATGATGATGGCCCAAAAGTAAAATAAACCCACGACTGAACCAGTGAGAAACACAGCGGAGCCTTCTTAGAAGATTCATGGTGCTGCAGGTTATGGTGAGATTGGCCCAAAAGTAAAAAGGACACACCGCTAAACAAGACAGAAGCACACAGCAGAGCCTTCTTAGAAGGTACCTTCATGGACCACGTTATGGTGAGGTGGCCCAAAAGTAAAAAAAAAAAAACACCACCAAGCAAGTGAGAAGCACAGCGGAGCCTTCTTAGAAGGTATCTTCATGGTGCTGCAGGTTATGGTGAGATGGCCCAAAAGCAAAAAGAAAACACCACTAAACAAGACAGAAGCACACAGCAGATCTTGTTTGGATGGTACCTTCATGGCCCAGGCTATGGTGAGATGGCCCAAAAGTAAAAAAAAAAAAAACACCACCAAACAAGACACAAGCACAGCAGAGCCCTCTTGGAAGGTACCTTCATGGCCCAGGTTATGATGAGATGGCCCGAAAGTAAAATAAACCCACCACTGAACCAGTGAGAAACACAGCAGAGCCTTCCTAGAAGGTATCTTCATGGCCCGGGTTAAGGTGAGATGGCCTAAAAGTTACAAAAAAAAAATCACAAGACCAGTGAAAAGCACAGTGAAGCCTTCTTAGAACAGAATATATCTTCCCATTCCATAACAAATCCCAAAAATAATACACATTTTCCTCATTGTAGGATAAAGGGTAGAGCCATTGGAATCATTCTTGTATGCCCCTTTGGTCACAGATAAGTGATGAAAAGGAAAACCCTACAATATTAGTGCAACTGAATTACAATGTATGTTGGGTCTTTCGTTTTTAGTCTACTTGTGTTACGTTCATCGTTTTATTGCTTCATACAATGTCCCACCAATAACGTTTTCCTGACATTTGCAATCTCCAGGTTTGGTTTCAGAACTGCAGGGCGCGGCATAAAAAGCACACCCCACAGCATTCAGTGCCTCCACCGGGGGCGAACCCGACGCGTCTCACCTCTTCCCTGTCCGACGACATTCACTTCTCCCCCTTCAGCAGTCCAGAAAGAGCTAGGATGGTCACGTTACACGGATATATAGAAAGTAAGTAAGACTTTTATTCTACTTTACAATGTTGCCAAAGAAACACTAAACCAGCAAGAAAAAATTTAGGCAAACGGCAAGTTACATTTCCTTCAGAGCCGACCAATCGCTTTTACAGAGCTCCAAAGGTCCTCCTCCACCCCTGGTGGTTCCAGGACCAAGGAAAAACCTTCATAAATGTAGAGCAGGAGGTGTTCAGGATCTGTTCCTGACACCTCATACGACGAATGAACCCGGAAGCGACGTGGGTTATGTCCCTTCCGGGTTCAGAGTTGTCATTCCCTGGCTATTCTAGCTCAGGAAGCAGTTAATCGAGCAAAGAGGTCTCCAAACTTCCTAAATAAAGGGGCAGTTTACTGTCCTTCAGACTTAAGGGGGGTCGGACTGTGGCCATTGGGAGTTGAAAAGGTCCTGACGTCAGTGGAAAAAATGCCCCATCTTTGGTGTCAGTGAGAGAAATAGTGTCCCATCGTTCCAATGTATTCTTTTTGAAATTCAGAAGATGTTATCCTTTCTATTTTAGTCTATTGTTTTTTTTTTCTATTCTATTCTATACTACAGGGAGTGCAGAATTATTAGGCAAGTTGTATTTTTGAGGAATAATTTTATTATTGAACAACAACCATGTTCTCAATGATTCCAAAAACTCATTAATATCAATGAACGGATTATTAAGACGTGAGGGACATCATATCTTATCTTATCTTTTTTTTTTGTTATCTGATTTTATCTTTCCTATTGTAGAAGACTTAAAGTTTTTCTTATGTAACCTTGCTACCCTGTGATAAAGAGAGTGACTGTGGTTTCTACCCCGTAAAAAAGGTGACTGCAGTCCTGGAAAAGTTGAGGGTTACCGGTGTCAGGCTGGGGGGAATTCAGACTTCCTGTCATTTGACGGGGAAATAAATCCTTCAAACCTCTGGAGAAACGAGCTAATTGACGAAGGACTCGATCTTATCGGTCCCTTACTGTTGAGACTTGGGCCTTCCCTGTATTGGGTGCAGCGAAGGCCCAAGTAAGCAGCATACTCCACAGTCCTTGTCTAGGACTTGTGGAGGACGAGATGTAAATACTTCCAAAAAGGAACCAGGACCTTGGTGGTCCCCACCTCCTCCTGGAAACCTCGAGACATTTTCGCTAACCAGCCGAGACTTCCTTTACATTGAACGGCAAACGGATTTAAAAAAGAACGACCAAAT